>DWME01000072.1:0-49990 GCA_018244795.1 Parelbella ahira ahira | reverse complement strand
TTTATTTACAATTTTATTAACGACACGAAAATTGTGCTAGCACCTTATTAAATACACATAACAACTATATACTAAAACAGAACCCTTTGCAATCGGCGCGCGGCGTTCGATCTATGAAGACTTTAAGAAGCTTGTAAGATGTGTCAGGATAGTATGTGGCTTTTGATGCATTCTGCCTACCCCATAAGGGATTTGGCGTGCTAACATAATTATAATAAATAAAAAATATTCTCCACTATTAAAGACCCCCGACGTAGAAATGAGAACATTTCTCTCACAGCGCGCGCTGCAACGGATTTAAATGTCCCCACACAAGATACACTTCACAGCCTGGGCATACTTACGTTTATTGTAGAAGTACATAGAATATGCAAAAGTAAGTAGTAAAATTGTTTCATGTTTTGTAAAAAACTTTTTATAAATTATTATAACCTAACATCACTCCTGTACTCCCAAAGAGATAAATAGAGAAATGTAGTACTCTTCCACCTTTTTATTGAGGTTATATTTCCCGATATGGAAGAGGAGTGAGGATATTTTCATAAACCGGGCACAAAACTAAGATTAGTGCCCCTGCTAGGAATTTAATGTTAGAAAAACTCAATAATACTAGACCCGAGCATAGAACACAGGACCTTTCTTACCGTCGTCGTTATGTCAGTACGAGTATAATTCATTATATACATCTGTATTTTATATAAAATAGAAATCTGTTTTACCATATATTACGTCACTTAACTCTCGGATTGTACATTTATTTTACACTGGAGACGCAGTTTCACATAAAATCTCCGTTAAAACACAACGATTTTCGCCTTAGTGTTAATAAAGAGTGGCTCTTGTAGCCTGATGAACAACGTACTGTCATAGCTTAAGTGAAACAGTACGTGAATCGCACGGAATAAAGAATTTCGTTATGTAAGTTTAGTAACATATACTTATGAGATGTAGTATACGGATATTGTGTTCATAGCATAATATTTTTTTTTTTGTGATAAAATGTAGAACTCGCAATGAACTCCGTAATTTACTGGTTTTTTTTTGGTTATTTATTGTTGCTGTATTATATTTACATAGTATAACAATATTATAAGTAATATTATATTATTGTTTATTGAATTAAAACTTCAAATAATGAGTAACAAGAAAATTATTGTGTAAATTGTTCTTACTTTCGAAATGATTACTTCAATCTTGTATATTCTGATCAGGGTTACCAAATACAAATAAATATGTTTATAGAATTCCACTCTGCTTCGTTCAATTAAAATACTATATAAATAAGGTTTTTCTTTCTATGCACTTATATAAAAATTATAAGCATTAAACGTAGCTAGGTGACGATATACGCAAAGCAGCTGGCAGTGGTTAAATATGAACAGCTGAATCGGGCTCAGTGGCGCGCTATTGGAGACGCCTATATCTAGCAGAGAATGGGATTAGACTGAGCATGATTATGACGATGAAATTACCATTATAATTTTCTATCCATGTTAATATTACATATATGTATATTATATACAAAATTCGACCAGGCTCCTACGTTTCTATTTACAACGCGAACCGATTTTAATTAATTTGGTATCGAGATTACTTTGGAAGACTTAAAAAGACCACAGTCTATGTAGAATACTGATTGATTTATCTCTAAAAACGGGAATAAAATATCGCATAGGAATCATTCGAGGGCTCGAGCAAACAAAGTATCGCGAGATAAAACCTAAAAACAAAACATTTAACGATTGTAATGTTAATATCCTGGTCTATAATTAGTGAAAGAATTTCCTTAAACCATACATTAACGTTTATTCCCAAACTGAGTATTAGACCAGAGGCAGTATTCTGTGAACCACGAAAAAGTAAAATCCGTATACATACATATGTCTTTTGAATTGGCGCGGCAAGAATTGTACTGTTCTTATTGTACTGTGTCAGTGTTCCGTTGGCTCGCCCATTTATTTTGTGCAAACGGCAAACGACCAATAAGTCTTGCTTCCCGGGATATTAACACTATCATAGGTTATTCTCTAGTTTTATGAAGACACATTAGGCTCTGCGACATTTCCATATACGGGAGACCTATAGTTTAGGATTGTGGGTTAAATTAAATAATACATCTTCAAAACTTCTTTTTGTATTAGGGTCTCTTTAACAAACTTTTTGTGATTGGTGTACATGTTACTTTAATAATTTAAATCGAAACAGCACATAAATATAGATACATTTACCATTTAACTTTTGATTGATGACGTAATTATGAGTAATGTTCATGATAATCTGAAAATTTCAGCAGCTTTCTGTAGGGGTTTAGGGTTAATCAAATATTGGTATACATTAACCCTACAAAGTTATCTTTAGTTAAATATCACTTGTAACGTTACAGTAAAACTTCTTACGGAAACCTACACGATTTAAAGTTCACCTTCCTAATATTGTCCAAGGCGTATGGAGTCTACAAAGTTGCACTTACCACAGACTAAACTATAGATTTAACTTGTCTCATCGAGGGAAGACTTACTCGTATGTCCAATACGATGAAAATATTACCGTAATATCGTAATATGATGAAGAAATTGATGAAGGTGAATCTATCGTCAATAATAACGAGAGGACTGTTCACGGCGAAACATTATTAATAAATTTTAATTCAACTTATACAATGTCAATAAGTACTTTAGATCAATATTGTTCATAGAAAAGTCCTGAAAGTCGAGTTGTTAACAATAAAGTGTACTAAAAACAACTGAACGCTCGAATAGTCAGGGGCACGATAGAAACTAGATACACAAATCTGTGTCTTGTCGAAATACATCTTACGTACAGATTGGATAAAAGTTCGTGAAGTTAATTTAGTACAAGCATGCTATCTCCTATAATTTATAGGTAGTTGTAGGCCTGAAGCGCAACTTGGCTACAGTCCACTCGCGTTGCCAAGTTAATTTGGCTGTATTCTCATTTTTCGTATGTTACACGCCGTTTGATCTTGTAATAAGAGCGGAACAGTAATAGAAAAATACGTCCCTGTATCGAGTTTCCAGATGTTTCTCGAATCGTTATCGAAATAGTTCGTTGACATTTCTATCAAACAGTAAACTTCTTTATAACACTAGAGAAATACGAGATGCCAAAGACTTTATTTATTGATAATTATTTCTGAGCTTTGATTTCTTAACTGTATGAATAAATATATTTCAGAAGTATAGTGTATTCAGCGCCATAAAACTTAACAATAGGAAAACCATTGGGACCTAATTAATCAGCGAGCCAGCACATTTTACTGAAACTTATTAGAAATTGTAATAAATTTTCCAGATTTAATTAAACGAATTCAATGATGCAATGTAATAAATATTCAATAGCTATGTTAAAGGCGATACTTTAAAAGGCTGTTTAGAAATTTTTAGTGCGTACTAATTGCCTACTAAATTAAATTCGAGACCGTTTAACGGCTAGCAATGCCCAGTATTATTTAGTGAGAGCCCAATAATAGCTTAAGGCTTTCGTACACAACAGTTATTTGCCGCGGTCGCCAAGATACATAGTCCAAAACACGTTATTATTGTTACACTACATCGTAATTTGGCACGAAGCTAATAAACCAGAATTTTAACAAATGTTCTTTGTTAGGAGACACTCTCATGAACATTAAATATCTAGTTAGCTGCAATAGTTTCAGGCTGAAATTAAATGTTGGGAGTGCTAAAATATTAGTCAAGTTATTCCATTAAATTATTAGTTCTAAATTTAAAATTTTACTTCGACTAACGGCTAAATTGTAAGACTATGGCATCATGTTTTTCAAAACAAATCGTCCAATTTCCAGCTGAATTTGAAATCAATTAATTCTATTAGAAAATTCTAGGAAATGTTTTTAGAAAATTCTAGCAAATGTTACATTTATTGTTTTACAAATCTATACCATAAGTAGCTTGAGTGAAGTGACCGCCTGACCTAGCGTTTTGGTGCATAGGTACTCGTTGTATGCACGGTGTGTGTCACATATTTATTTAACGCTAGTTTTGGTCGCGGTGTCGCACGATTCGTCGCAGCTGTGTACGAGCGGCCTAATGACCAATAAGTCGCACTTGATATCAGCAGCGACATAGTTTACTGCACACCGCCTGTTCATTATTACCACGTTCAGTTTTATGACTTTCGAATTTCGGATTTATATAATTGACCAGTTAAATACCGGAACGGCAGTCCCATGTTTAATTATTGTAGCTTATCGAATTTATTGCGGCGCGACTTGGCGAAGTAATGAAAATTTTGTGCCTATAAAAATTTGATTTCATGGGATCAGCGTTGCATCGGTCGCAATCGGCTTATTACCGATTATTTTGCCAAATGTAAAGTATTTCAATAACCAACAATATATTGTATAATATTTATGTGTACCTGATGTACAATCTTCTCTTGAATATTAATCAGTTGTCAAAAGAATCAATATTTCCGAAAAGTTAACATGGATGTTGGTGAATTTATTTAAACGTATTAAATCTTACAGCAAAAAATCACAGCTGATGTTTTTTTGTCTCAGGGACTGCATAGCAATATAGCAATATGTAAGATAACTAATATGAACTTGATTAAGGCCTACACATCGCAAGAACAAAGAGTAAAATAGATTGAACATACCAAAAGACGGGTACCAGTGAAAAAATATTGTATCTGCCTAAAGCTCTCCAGGATAAAGCCGGATAGGCCGGGACGAAGGCTCACGGATCTCGAGCCTCGCGAGTCCTTTGATATGTTATTGAGTTCAATTTACGTTTTCATATCCAAAGGCACGCCTGCGACGCCATTTTCAGATGTTCGTGAAATTCATACGCGGTGGAATCTATGTTTTGGGAATGATATGTACGTCTGAATTATGTCTTCGTTCAGGACTTCATAGTGGACGAGTATAATTTATGAATAGATTTTAGCGTGATTAATTAACTTGAAGCCGGGAGTATAGACATCTTGAACACGATACAATATAAGATAAAACGTAGTTTTGTTATAATTACCATCTACTTTTCTATCACTTGTCGAGGATCATAACGGAATCTTTTTTCCGTTGGTATTAAATGTCACAACAAGACTAACTGTATAATTTGTCCCTCAGTGTTTTTATACTACGCGGGTGGTTCGTTTAATAGAAGCAAGGGAAATTGTTTTCTTTGGTTGGTTACGGTTTCCTATCACACGATAATTAGTACATTAGTTCAAATTTTTTTTTAGAAAATAGTCTTCTACATGTTTTCAAAAGTTACCATTTACCTTAAGCAAAAACAAACAATAACAGCATCACATCCGTACGTATTCAAACTTATCTTCATAGATATTTATCTCTATAGATATCAGAGATTTAAACAAAGGTGTGTAAGGCAGCTCAAGGATTCTGTCAATGATTATTGAAAAGCTCCAGAAAACCCGATAACCCGGTTTGAAAGAACAAAGGGGGTCTTGTCCGGCATTATTTCTGCTGATGGAAATTTGCGATTGGAAGAAATCTTAAAGGATTGCCTTTGTTTTGTACTACGTACGCTGATACTGAGTAATATTACATGTATTACAGAAACTAATTTGGTGTCGCTATGGTTCTGTTTTTCTGTAATTTGAAATTGTAAATTAGTAATCTGCCGTACTAAATTTAAATATATATAGGTACATATATATTGATAGCAATGATACGGAAGAATTTTTAGGAGAAGAGGAAGAGGTGGAGAGGATTATGTGTTCAAAAGATTGCCTCGTATTTTCAAAAGTATGTGAAATTTCAATATAAAATCGAATATGTTATATCTATATTTTTCTGCATAAAAACGAACACTTCTCGGACCCACACGTCACGGCTCGTACCATGCATGCACTGATTACATGCGTTGTGAATAGTTCATTCACCAAAGGAACGGCGACGACAAATGAAATAGGTATAATATGATGAGACGAACGTTACCTATTTAACTATTTTACAAAAAATTGTAGATAATTTTTATCGAAATGAAGTTTTTGACTATAATATTTGCCACGATATCTGAAATATATAGTTTATAAAACGTAATCTGACATTTTGTGATATGCTATGATTGTTATAAATGATAGTAAAAACTGTTATTTAATTTTTGAAGTTAGCAGATATATTAAATTCTATAACCGATGAGTTTATAAATTATAGAATCCACCTAGATTGAGTGTGCTTTGAATAAGTTATCGAAGAAACAGCGGTAATATAAATGAGGTTTTACATGAGAGTTCGCAAGTGCTTCTATAATATGGATAGTTCCTATTTTCTCTGATGATGAGATCTAATAATTAAAACTGTAAATAATTATGTTTTCTTTTATACTGTCCTCTTGTCACTTCATACGTCGTACCAGTGACTGGTGCGTTTGTCCCATTAGACATTACATATACATAGGTCGGCATAGTTTCCTACTTGTTTTTCCTATGTAACAGCCCCACGAAGAAGTTCAACTGCTTGCTTCATACCTAAAGGCATCACCTTTCAGTCAGTCAAAAACAAGCGTATATCTTTAAATGCAAAATTATAATTAAAAACATAAGTCTTCTGAATTGTTTGTAAAACAAACGATTTATAAGATACAATACGAAATAAGCCATTATTTAAGAAACGCAATAAAGCCAAATGAGCCATAACTAAAAGTGTTTCTAAGTACCAACAAACATTGCTGCTAAGACACATGATTACTAGAGCCAGATTAAATTAGTCATTATGATTACGAATGCGTCGACTTATCAATTAGAATAAATGAATGATACCGTTACGGTCATATTAAGATATCATTGAGGTGATGATTATGAGAGTTAATGGCCCTGTAAGTAGAATATAAAGATGGAATTTGGTGGCAAGGCACCAGTATGTTAGTAAGAGACAGCGGGTAGTACGGAAAATGTTATTCCTAATTCATTGATATTTACTTAGATGGTTAAATTTAAATTGCGAAAATCTCGTCATGGAATAATTGATTTGTAGGAATACATCTATATCTGTATATATTTAAATATGATGATATTTAGATATGATGGGATGGTAGCTGATTAGAGGAATACTTAGCTGTAGACCTCAGTCTTCTTCTAAAGTCTGACGTTATTAGCGTATTTCAATAACCCGATGATGCCAATGACGGTGATGAAAGTCATGATAACAATAAACAAATACTTATTTTCAAAAGCGTATAAAATTTTTCAAAATTAAATTAAGCATTTATTTTAGATACCGCTTCAGCCTATCACATGTCCCCCATGGTGTTTGAAGTTGAGCCTCTGTTAGCCGCCGGGGAACATCTCCATCGTAGTCGGTTCCGATGTTGATTTCGTGTTGATCTGAATAAGAGTAACAGTTAATTAGCAATGTAGTGAAAGAAATAATAATAATGAAGACAATTATTTAGGTCGTAACGAGCAAATGAAACGATGTAGTTGTTCCAGGTCGTTGTCTACTAACATTATCCTTATTATTATTGTCGATATATAAAAGCCGTCCAAGTTATCGAAAAATGTTACGGTTACACTAAATATACCTACTTTATCTTTTCTGCTCCATTTTGAAAAGTAACCTCAAGATATTATTATTAACATTTGTTTAATATCTTTACAAATGGTGTTATCATTATCCTTATTACCTTCGTCACCTTCAACACTTTCATCACCTTTATCACCTTTATCTTCTTCCTTCACCTTCCAAGAGCCAAATACTTCTATCCTTACAGACCGCACGTGCTTTTTGTATTCACTACTCTCATAAAAAATGTTTGAATATTTATTTAATGTTGGCTACAGAAATCATATTGACGATTTAAAACGTTATATCGCAGAATTTCTCGAATCCGATTAAAGTTTCGTCTTCAATATCACCGAAATCCTTTCAGATAACGCCTCTTCAAAATATCTGTATAATATGTGCGCACATTACACTTACATATTATGTAGGTAGGGATGTCGGAGTAGTGTCTCGCTTACTGGCAAAATTTTGTTAAGATATGATACGATTTTCAATATACAATGGCCGTATGTCATAGAAAATAATTTCAATTTACTATATACATAATATATTACAAGATGTAACATTAAATATTAAATACCTAATGTTATTGTAAACATCGAAATTCAATTACAATTATAGTTGACAGAACCTCTTTTGTGTTAAAAGATTTTTTCTGTCGCGAACCGAGTACAATTATTCTACGGTGTACCTACTAGTTTCAAAAGCATGTGCATATTTCAATAAAAAAGAATACTCTTAATAAACGTAACATCACGCCTGTAATCCCCGATCGGGTAGACAGAGGAGAGTAGTACACTGCCACGTTTTACGACTTACGTTTATCGCCTATGGAATAGGTAGTTAGTCTATTGCCATAGTTCGAGCACACATCCGGACTCCGAGTACTAAACCCAGGATTTGAACCCAGAACCTCCAGATCGACAGTCGCGCTTACAACCATTCGACCAACGAGGCAGTCTTCTAATAAATATTTATAAAATTTTCGTAATGTCATCGATATGTACACACCTGCATGAAGAAACTAATTAATTATCAATATATACCTTTATACAATATTCATAAATAATTAAATATCAATCGAACATAGTTTTACTAGAAATAAATTTAATTGCAGTTCCTAAACATCATTCAATCGAACATATTTTTAACACAAGAATTAAATTTCAGATCCTTAAATATCATTTGAACATTATTAAACTTCGTCACTAACATACGACCGTCTTAAACGCGAGTACATCGTTCCATGTTTAAAATATACACAACATTTTGCAGTCGAGAAAGCATAACAAAATTATGCAACCCAGTGTACCATCAAAGCCGCCGGACCACATGGTTTGTTACAAGGTTCTCTAGTACTCTAAGAGCCAGAGGCCATTTTGTTCAGCTAGTTGATCATTGAATTATTATTGCTTTATACCATGTGGAGTTCTGTGACTATGCTTAATTGGGATGTTTTTGGTTAATTAACGAATAATGATATAAGCAGTTAGGTAGGGATAATATACCCGTTTTAAAAATGATATATCTCGTAGCATCATATAATAAAATCGCTAGATAATATGCGTTAACGAAGATCACTTATGTAAAGTAATAACCTAAAATTACAAGCAAATTTAAACATATTGCAAAAAATTAACTTTAGTAACATAGTATTTTCAATATTGAACAATTTTAGCTTTTGCAAAAATATTGTTGTTACCGAATAACATTATCAGTACTGTCAATTATAAAATGAGTTAAATCGCAAAACTAAAACTGTCACCAGCACCCGTACTATTATCACAAAGTTACAATACAAAACATAGTTACATTGTAACACTATGCATTCAATGTTACGTTTGTCTATTATTCCGCCGGTGCTAGTTCTGTTCCACATATGAATACTTATTAGCAACTGTCATAATTTGTCCTTTGTGTGTTCGCCTGCTGTGTTCCGGGACAGCGCACGAGCCTTGCTCGGCCGGTCAAAGAACTAATTTGAACTAGTTGTCCATGTTGCATAGTTAAACAACTTTAATATATGCTCACTTATATTTAACTGGACTTCATACAGATAATATTTAAAGAATAAGTATATGACTTTGTTGAAAATATATTATACATTAATCAAAACGGGCGACATTTAATAGGCGATAAGAGTAGCTATTCTGCATATTAAGTTTATCATTTTTTTTGGTATCATAATTGGTTATGTAAGTTGATATTTTATCCTTACAGTTATTACATCAAAGACTTATCTACGTTCTCAAAAGCTTGTTATTACTTGAAAAAGTCTTATATTAAAGTATCGCTACGGCCATTTTTTCCACATAAAACCGCGTAATATTCAAGCAGTTCTTTTTCACAAAGCGTATTTATTCAACCAGAGGTACACAAGCAAAGGGTGAATGTACAATGTGTTCGGTATTGTATCAGCTCGCCAAAAAGGACCTTTCCGAACAATAACCATATTGTTACACACTCGAAGTTTTAAAAAGCGAGCCTAGCCCGAAGCACACGGGGAATTGAAGAAAGGGGTTGTACGAAACAAAGTTACGTCGCGCTAATCTCTTAGAACTGGCGACCTCTGTCGTGTCGACACGATTTAAGCGCATACCTCACGTTAATACTGGCCCCGGGCAAATCTGGTAAGTACCCATGTATCTGCAAATAACGCTGAAGTATTCCATTATATTGAATCCTTGCCTCTGGCGGGGGCGCGTCCGGTTCTATTAAAAACAAGACAATATACTAACGCCGACATAGACGGATCCCAAGTTTGTTTTAGTCGGCCCCGTGATATATGTATCGCGTATGTACCTAAGCGTGAGCCTTCATGTTTTTGTTCGGTTATAATAATACACAAAGGAAATAAAAGAAGCGAAATGTTACTAGAATGTTATGTTTACAAACGAAGGCATTTGACAAAATGGATTCGTAAAAATATCGGTTTTTGCTATGTTTGATCTTTAAAACATTTGCTTTTTAACAATACAAGGTAAAGCAAATATGGTTATACTCCGTCGTAAGGCTACTTATACACACGCCACTCGTTAAGGATTTAGCGTTTAGTGACATCTGGGACACTTGACAGTCATTGTGTTCATACTTATATTTTACACAATACAACATTTTCATTATTCATCATCTTCCACCCGTTAACCCATAACCATCCATTTTCCTATTAATTACTTGACGCTTCGTTCCACCTAAGAATATTCGCTAGCCGTCTTAGCGATAGTTATATATTTTTCTATAAATGCTAATTAGATAACTTTGGGATCAGGTAGCCGTGTGTGGAGATGTCCCACGATATTTACGAAGAAGATGTTATTGTAATATACGAGTAACACAACGATAATATAGTTACCAAAGCATCATCATTAAAATTTACGATAGAAAGGTCTGAGGAAACGAACTATTAACTACTTTTTTATAAATTTTATATAAAGAGCACGTGTCTACTATGACAGAGCTCGCATGTGGTTTTGCTTAAAATAGGTAAAAAAATGTCTTAAGGGCCAACGCGTGCTAACTTTTCGCACTTTCGTACACTTGAGAATTAATGTTTATGGTTTTGTCTACAGCCATGTGTTAATATCCGCTGATTTCAAGTGCTGCTTCCGCCCCTTTGTTTCATATTTAATGATGTCATTTTGGACTGTTAGGTATAATGTGCTCATGGGAATACGATGTATCTTTTGGGATTTCAAAGTGATTAATTGGTTGTCTTATAAGAAGCAGCTGTTTGAACAATTGTTATTATTTATATTAAGAGCATATATGTATGTATAATAATGTGTAACTATTAGTAGCGAGCTTTTTCAAATTAATAGGCAATACAACTCCCCCCAGTTTTACAGAACCGTGACATTGATGTGATTCACAAATAACATTTCCAGCGAATATCTCGAATGGAACAAAGTTACTTAGAAATTATCTTCAACTCAACTTTCAATATAATAAGTAACTCGTCTATCACGCTTCAAAGAGTCGCAGCCACTTGTAATAAACACATTGGAACAGTGAGCGTCCCGAGAGGAACAGGAAGCGCTCGGAACAGATTCCGGGAACGTTATTGTGTAATAATTACTTATACCGCACTCAGGCGTTTCGTTACTCGTGCGCTTGCTATGGAAACGGAATTTTAGTATTAATTTATTAATGTGTTTAATTAGACTCTTCATTATGACATCTATATGTAATAGTAAAGGTGTGACAAAGGACGAATTTAAAGTCTAATGACATTTTATACCAGTCGACCTCCGTAATTTAATATAATATTTTATAACTTTATCTATGTTAATATCTTTGCTTTGATCAAATTGATATCATCATCATTAACTTTAATCGTTCAATTATTGCACATAGATCTCCCGTCATAAGGTAAGTAACGCCGGTGGACAGATTAGACTGGTAGGCAGTAAGTGATGCGAAAGGTCTAAATAAAATAATAAATAAACGTCTAAATGAATAGGTAACTATAAAATATGTAAAATTTTATATGAAAGTCGTACAGACTTATACTAACACACGTCATACAGAATACAACAAAGTTTTTAATTTTTTTTGTATGTCCATTTATTTACTTTTACGGTAATTGCGCAAAAAATAATTAATTTATTTATACGAAACATGTAGTATCTTTTTCTTGTGGTGCATTTTTGGCGGGAAAACCAATATCAGACAAGCGCTACACATCATGCAGGTATTTTTTTATTATTATATTATCACGCCAAGTCCTTAAAGGGTAGACTGACAGCAGCGAAAGCCACATCTTGATTTTTACTGACCTCACGTGCCTCTTGTACATGAAAAATATTTAAAAAAGAACTCTCTCTTCACTTTCTTAGCCTTCCAAGTGCCGATAGACAGTGTGCGAGTATATCTCAAGCGTATCTGAGCCATTTCAAGATGCTGTAATTCGTCGTGAATGTTCCACGCAATAATCGGCTAAAGCGCTGCTTTGCACTTTACGGTGCATTCACTGAGTGTTACTCTAAATAGGTTTAGATTAAGCGTTGTTACGTTTTAGCGGATTTTGTATTCATGTTCGATTTAATGTGTTGTAGTTTGTTGAAATATTCTATGCATATTTAGCAACTACTAATATAATTCATAAGTGATTTGCTCGTTTTCAAGTAATGGTAGAGGCATATTCTATTTACATCGAGGTTTATCAATTGCAGTTTGATAACAGATTCAGGATATTTTTGGCAACACTGAAATTTGAGTTTTTTAACATTTACATCCCAGACTCTCATCATTTATAGGTATATTTATCAGAATATAACGTTTATATCTCCATCTTATTATAGGCATATGTGTTAAGCTATGTGTATAAATCGATTCTATTTATTACACGAAATGTAAATTTACTACGCAACGCGCAAAATACCTATATTAGGATGGTGAATAAACTTAAGGTACAATAGCAATTATCTATATATATCTTGCATGTAGTATGTACGTTGAATTGTCTTCGATCATACATTTTATTCGCGCACTGAAAATGGTTTTTACACATTACGTGGTTGGTTTTTACACAATGGTTTTTACACATTACGTACATATAAAATATGTATATAAGGACTTGACTAATTAATCTGCTCAATGCCTAAAGAAAATTTCAAGCACAAAAAAATGAAAAGAAATTTTATTTGTGTACATATCTTTTCAACCACATTCGTCTATTGAAACGCGAGGAAAATTAGTGTTTACTCTCCATACATTCCCCTATAAACCGATGTTAAAGTATAGAATTACGTGGCATAAGTGCTCATTATAAAGAATGTAACCGTACTAAATAATACTTGAGCGGAGAACAAATCTGAATGGGCACCGCGCAGAGAGAGGGGTGCCTTGAATCATAACACAAAAGAAAAATACGGTTATTTTACACCAGTGCGGTAGTTTATTATCTTTTATGTTGAAAATCAACAGGAAGCTTTCAAATGGGGCATGTAACCTACACTTATTATTGATGCTCCCGTGCAATGGTACGAGGGTGCATAAATTTTGTTGCGCAAACTTTTAAAGGGTTTGTTCAAACAATACGTTGTAAAGGTTCGTATGCACCGCCCGTGTCTGTGGGCCTTGTCTGTGGGCGTTGTCTTGTGGTAAAAAATAAAGTAAATCAAATCATAAATTAATTAATTCGAGCATTTTGGTTCATTTTGTCATTGTGAGGCGAGCGAGGGAGATGTACAGACGGCACTCACAAATGGCTACGACGGAGAACCGTCTCAAACAGCACTACCTATAGGTACAGTTCCGTCAGCGCTGTTTAATCAAGTCAGTATAACTTGCATTCTAAAATCTCGATAAACATCTTGAGGTAGGTAGGTAGGTACTTTTATTTTAACTTTGTCTTAAATAGTCTTGTGTTTTTATTTATTAATATAATAACAACGTCATGGCAGGCCCCTTACAGGGCAGACACAAGTACTAAATATCTCTATCCTGACACACCTGACCTGTTTCTTATATGTACATTCATCACCCTTATCGCAACTGGCGGGTGTGGCCAATTTCGGAGACTAATTTTGTATTTACCTTTGATTAACACGGACAGTGTTGAGAACCCTTAACATTAATTTTCGTTTCTTTTTTTGTAATTGTAAAGTACGACTATGTTTTGCAAATTTCCGGCAAAAATACTCGTCCTGCTAAGTTTAACTTGATTCGGTGAGGACGCACTCAGGCGTTTGAGGTTGGCGCTAAGTTTGAAAGTAGATTAGTGAATTCGGGAAAACGTGATTTTATCGTCGCTAGATTGATTCACTATTACTGAATAGTAATGTCTGTCTTAGAGAATAATTGTCTTCTTTAGATCATTTTAGGTACCTACAGTTTTATGTCGACTTGGGAGATTTCTCATAATAACACTGCTATAGAAAAAAAAGTGACAGATCAAATAGAACAAAATGAAGAAAATCCGAATATTTATTGTTTCTCTCACATAAAAAATCATCATTTTTGATCCTACTGCTGGGAGTCGATCTTTTCTCATATCAAGTGCGGGTTGGAAAAACTCACACATTTCATGGAACGTTCTGTAGAATTACAATATTATAACAAGTGATATCTTAAAAACTTTCAAATCCGTTTAAAGTAGAAAGTGCTTGCCTACACTTGATCTGCCCATTCTTGTAGTAGCAGACAGGTCTAAATCACTATGAATAACTGAAATGACTGCGATATTAACTTTTAAATTATTATTCAAAAATTTAAACGAAAACACATATTATCTACTGGTTTCGGACTTCCACTTGTACTGTTATCAATTAATGTTCAACGAAGTGCTGGTGAATAATATTAACGATGCGGTCCCGTTTTGAATTTTCAGAACATAATTGCTTACATGCTACGTTTAAATGTGAAAACTGTTCACTTCCTTGTTCGTGATGGAATGAAATTTATCTTGACCGCTATAAAGATCTTTATTTTGTTCAATGAATAAAAATACCTGAATATAAAAAATTTGGTGTTGCCGTCTGCGGTTTAAACCATTCTTATTTTAAGAGAAGGCTTATTGTTCACTGGAAGTATTAAAGGAATGTTTGTGACGATAATGATGATTATCTATAGCTTTTGCGAATATGTCTATAATACGATGTCAATCCCTTTCTATATTTATTTCGACTGCAGATCAACAACTCTTAGACTAAAACATTTTTTGAATCGATCAGTGGTCACTCTATATTATTTGAAATGATCATAACTATTCTCGAATCTGAGAACTAAGATACTAGACTGACACAGCTATAGCTTCTTATAAGAGCATTAGCTGAAGAGAATAATCCGATAGGGGAATTATGAGTCTAATCGCTATCTTGGTGCCGGTTTCACATTTGTGCTAGAGCGTTGGACCCTCAAACTCTGCCCCACCGAACCATCTATATGTGTCAACTGCCACATGTTCGGTATTAGTGTATCTGAACTTAAGTCCGACAATCATAATACGCGAGGCTCGGATTAAGAGGGATTTCGCTGATTTACAAGTTCGCTTGGTGGTCCCGTATTTTTTGACACACGGCTGAGAGCTTCGAGAGCTTTCCGATACATCTGTCGTTGTTCACATTTGAATTTTTAAACAATTAGGACTTTTATGCGAAAGTTTGCTGAAATGTTTGTTACTGTAAACACCGTAACGAACGAGCTGAGAGTAAAAAGTTGAGTTCGGACACAGTTTGTTGATTTATTGTCTTCGTTGTAATGGCTTTTCATGTCTCGTATTAATTTAAAGGGTATATTTTACTTTTTTCAAATTTAAATAGCCATTAAATTGTCATGGGAAATAACACATAATATAGCAAAATATCATGAATGTATTTCCCTAAAAGGGTAGGTAGAGTAGTGTAGTACACTTTACATCAGTCAGTTAGACTCAAGTCTCGAGAGAATTTCAAGTCAGAAAAAGTAATTTTTCGCGACCCCGGCCCCGGTCCTCTTGCTCACCAGTGTTATAAATTATTTTTCTGAATATTATAAAGTAATTCATTATAATTATAACATTTTCACCAACAGTACAGTTAGTTATTCTGTTATATGATTACAGTATGTCAGAATTTGTGTCATTTTAACGTAAGGATATTGCAGAGGCCACGCGCATTTTATTTACAAATCAAATATAACTCTTATTCGAATCAAATGAAATGTTGATAACGTTAAGAGACATCGTAATTTTGCAGCAAACATACTTCTGGCGCGCAGCACGAGTATTAGGATAAGTTCTGTACTACCATTTGGTCCGCTACCCCTTCAAATAACTAATACCTCATGTTCATTCATGATTTAGGGTAGCATATTGTGTTAACCCCCAAATTAGTATGAAAGGTGCGATGCAAAATACTCGAATGTCATTCATATTCACGTAAAAAATATTAAAACCGGTTCCATCTTTTATTTTTATAGGGGCTGTGATCCTGTTCGAGTGGCTTTGTAATAATCTGACGCACGGATACATATTTTTATAATCAATTTTTTAATAATAATCACCGTCATCATCAACCCTTATGTCGTTCGGTTGAAAACGGGTCTCAACTCTGAATAGGAAGGGTTAATGTCATAGTCTGCCATGCTGGCCAAATGGGGGTCGACAGAATGTTATAATATGAAGTGGTAACGCGTGCCACACCAGATATCCTAATATTTTCACACAAATATCACTAAGATCTTGAACAGTATTGCAACTGCTACTGTAACAACTAAGGCGACTGAGTTTATTAAAGGCTCAAGTAATATTACCTCTTTTTGAGTTAATGTAACAACAGCCGTACCCAACATTACCGTCACACCATAAAAGTTAGAGGGAGAGAAATGTCGCATGGACAATTTGCTTGAACGCAGTTTACGACTTAGTGTCGGTCAAGTGTTCCCGGCGCGCGCCAGCCACCCAAAGCACATTTTCTTAATTAAAACCCCAACTGCTTTAGCGGTAATACTAGATAGTATCAATTGTCCAAGTTTGAACATAGACCGTATTAAGTGTCGTTTGCTCGGCTTTAATAGCTCTCCTACAGGAATATCGGACGGAAACTTCTTATCAATTGTTGCTTTTGTTATCTACGCTTTAGACACGGAAGATTATTACTGATGATTGAATATCTTTGTACTTAAAAGTATAATAAGTACTTTTGTTTTTTGGAAAGGTGAATTGAATTAGTGTCTAATAGTAGTATAATAATATGACTGAGGAAGATATTCCAATTTAGCTACAAGCTAAACAAGAATTGTACATAATATATACATATCATCGTCATGATCATCATCGTCAACGTTTTATCATTCCACTATTGGACACGGGTTTCCTTTCAGAATGAGAAGAGTCAGTAAATTGTATGAAACAATGAATCCAATTTTTCCAAGCTGGGAGTCTTTTATTTCTTGTTTCCTCCGAAGTCCTTGTTCAGACGAAGCGCGTCCTTTGCTTGCTGAGTACACAAAAAAAATCTCGATGTGCACTGTATCAATGGGACCAGTCATCCTTTGGCGTACGACGAACTCTAAGCAGTTAATGAAAATCGGCTTGGTCGCTTTCTGCATATAGAGAGGCAATTTGCTGAAACGGTCGCCCGCCTTCGAACTAATGCGAAATATTGCCACAGGCGTCACACGATATGCTAATCTAACCTTTAATATTGAGGTACGAAGAGTGATAGTGGTGTAGAGATTTGTAGCGCCTCGGCTGTTGCGTTCGATACCTAATGATTATGCAAATACCTAAGCCCTAGGACTGTTTAGGTTCAATATCTTCCGAGTGATAAATTGATAAAGCAAACATGTTGGACTGCGGTTATAGAGTGAATTATTTACGACTGGGCCATGATAGATCGTTTCAGTGAAACAAATGATCTCTTTAAGATGGATATACACAACGCTGGACAATTGTGTCCATATTTTTGCAACCATGGGTACTGACCCATGGATGCAAAAATATGTTACTATAGCATTATAAAAATTACTATACCATCCTTTGTCCGGGATGCAGAGGGCACCGATTGTCAAATTTCTTAATCTTTACAGATCTGATGTGTTTTCTTCTATATTTATCACTTTCAGTATTTACCTTGGTTTCGGGCACTCATGACTCCTCCATCAGACAGTATCTGACGTATTAGGTCTGGATAGCAGAGTCTTGGTCTCTATCGGTATTGGTACCCATCTAAATTCGCATACAAGTAATATTATATTGTATCGCAGAATACCGTCCATTTGATAGACATATGAAATATTTACATTCGGATAGATTTTAATAAGGTATATTGCACACAGAATATTGCTAGGAAGTTCTTATATGTTTCATAGTTTTTTTATATGCATTTTTACTACTTGCCGTGTCGCAACTCAAAATACATTGGAGATCAATGGAGATATTTTAGACTATTAAAAGTTTTTTTAAACTTTAAAAAGCACGTCAATACTTTAAGTGAAAGTATATTTGGAAAGTGCAACTCTCTATCTAACCTGAGGGACATCATTTTATGATACAATAGAAATATTTAAAGTTTTTGATTCATCTTGGTCGCATCGCTATTCTGTAACACACAATTACTTACCATTATAGCCGGTGTCAGTTTATTCTGAACTACGAAGGTGGTTTAAAAATTTCCGACTGACCGATTGACTGAATTATCAGCAACGTTAAAGACGAAAATCACAGCAACGTGATAAGACTATCAGCTGGTTTGCGCTATTTACTTATGAACCATGTGGTAGTATAGTTCACATGACATTAAATTTTGTAATAATAATGATAGTGACAATTACATAATGATGTTCGAGAAGACGAACTATGGTGTTGGTTCCCATGCAGCTGGTCCCGTGATGTTATGCCCCAGTGTATAAATAATGGAGCAAATGAAAATTGTTTATTCAGTCAGTCAATTTATCACAGATTAAAAGCTCCTACGCTACTCGTTAAAACGCCGAAACTTTACGGTTAGCTTCGCTTTACGTACACAATTTGGGTCGAATAACGAGCTTTTCATTTTTACCTTTAAACGAAAATTTCCCGTAAAGCCTTTAAACTGGTTGAATGTTAGGACCGCAGAATGATGAAATTATATCACAAAAATTTTAAAGAGAAATTCGTGAACTATTTCACTTGAACTACACGTACTGAATTCGAATTTTTGAGGAGCAGAACCAGCCAACCATTCAGGTAACCTTAATACGGGGTATGATTCTATTGAGCTTTCTCATATTTTTATTGTAAGAGAACGCGTATATATAGCGAGAGGTTTTAGCGTTCGAGCGTATATTTATGAGCCTTATCAAAAGTTTTGTTAGCCATCAATGACAGTTAATCTTCGGTATAAACCCACACAATTTGTGACTTATAAATCGATTTTTCTTGCCACACTTACGTAAGGAATAATAACTTGATTTTACAACATCAAATCTATCGTATTTCTCAATGCTTGTAACGTTCTCGTTGGAATCGGTAGCCGCGTCATGCTGAGTCGTAATCATAAACCACAAGATTCCAACCACTTACAACGACAAAGAGCTCTTTTATTTCACATTTTCTATTTTTTATTACAAAACAGGTTGTAAATTAACTGCAGTTTAGATGGCTTCTTTTGAATTACAATAGTTTATTAACGGATATAAAGATTTTATGTTGTTTTAATGCCCCCAGAGGAGTTTTGATTCTTTTCACTAACTGCTCATAACATTTTTACGACGTACCTACATAAGAAACAGTTCCTTATTTGTTTTAACTTTTAATTAGAACTTTCTTCTTAAGAATCAACATGGGAAAATCTCTAAGCATAATATATTTGAATAAATTGTACAATTAAATGTATTGTACATTCTGACAATCACAGCAAATTCCACATCAGTTCCGTATTCAATTACGTTACGATATTTAATAGAACTGTCAGTGCTATGTATTATATTTTGAATAACTCTTCGATATTTTTTTTTACCTTTATTAATTCCAAAGGAACAATACATTATAAATTGGTAATTGGTATTTTATTCGAAAGTCAGTAATATGCAGTTTTACTAAGAAATATACGCTGCTACATTACAAAATATACTACTTAAATAACTTAATTTACTTCTATACTAAGAATGTATAGGCAATTTAAACTTTCAATGTACCGCAACGAAATATTATTTAACAAGGAAAATATCTCGAACGCAGAGCACGGATCTGAAACTAGATAGTCAATGCATTAGAAATCAAGCAGTGCCCGCTGACGGTCGCTCGACACCCGACACCATCCGTCTACCGCCTTAAACAAACATGCCAACGTATCCGAAATAACATTATAAATCATGTTTCTTCTAAGTCACATTTTTTGTAACGAATTTGTTAGTTTCGTGACAATCTGTTCCGCTATTCGCTTAGTCTCCCAACAGATGGTAGGGGCACATCCATCATATTTAAAATATATTCATTTTAAAACGTAACCGTGTCTGTGACACACAACTAATAGGGTAATTTGTGGTTTTGATTAGTAATCTAAGGTTTTTGTCAATAGTCATTTTTTTTTATTTTTACGCCTTTATTCCACTAGGGGGTAGAAAGAGGATATAGACGGTAGTACACTGCACCTGTAAATTCTTCCTTCCACCGTGAAATCGGGAATGAATGCAAATCCAGATTCCGAGCTACTACTACAAATTCTAAGTTAGAAAATTCTGTTAATACCTAGGAATCAAATCGAGAACCTCTCGATCAATAGTCGCGCTTGCAACTACTCAACCAACGAAACAATATATTGATAATGGAGTTTAATATGCTGTTAAAATCTACCCAATTTAAAACTCTATATCTTGTTCTCTAAGACATGTGAAGTCTGCCAATCCATATTTAGTCTGCGTGGCATTCTACGACTATAACCCTTCTCATTTTGAAAGAATACCCCTATTCCACAGTGGATTGATAAAAGGGTTGATACTCGTAGCTATGTATAAATCACTACATGTATTTTGCAAGTAACTTTTAAGGATGTTTTAAACGTAATGAAATATTACTAAAGACGCTACTCGGGCCCATTTGCAGCAACGTACTGAATGCTGGGTGAATCGATACAGTTCATTAAAGATAATATCAACTAAGATGTAGTAATGTCAACATGATTGCACAATGTACATACATACATTACTGATAACCATCTGCTTTATTAATAAGTTTTTAAGTACAGAAAGTGAGTTTGATCTCGAAACTAACAATGGAACAGCAATACTTCTTGCTGAAGGAACCAAGTTTGACTCCGCTTTGTGTACTTGTCATGTTCGAAGTGCTATTAAACTGTCTCAATTGTTAGTACTTTGGACTCTTTTCCATAGTGCATCCTTATATTTTCATAGCCTGTAATTTTATATAGTGAGGTATGGTCCTTTACGGTTTAGGCAGAGAGTAACGAGTGCCAAAAATTTTGATCCCTACATAACTGATATGGTTCTTCCACGCTCATTACCCTTTTAGCACTGTTACGTCCGTCCATTTATTTTAGAGATTGCTGACTCCATCATCAGCCAGTCTCTTTGGTCAAGATAAATCAGGCTTGTTCTTTTTCAATACTTGCATCCTTCAGTATATTTTTATTGTCACCTTTATATTGTCACCTCTGTAAATTACATCTCTGATTTTCGAAAATGTACGAAAAAGTGGTTAACCTCTAAGAATCCATTCTCGTAAACGGAAAATAGAAGTCAACATTTTTAAACAGTAAGAATGTAAGACATTTATTATTTAAATACTTATTGTTTTAAATACGGGGATCGGCTAACAACACCCATTGTCAGATATCTCCATCCTTGCGTATAATAATTTATGATAAATTAAATTGGTTATAAACTATAAACTTGAGTAAAATAACTATTATGAGGCCCAAAAGACTACATCATACGCATATTCGTACGTCTATCTTTAGCTACGCAAAGAAAAGAAATTTAGAGACTTGCTATTTATCCAACAAAAAGCAAGTCCAATTACATCTCGTCCCTCTCATGTTCGTGGTGCCATTAGACGTGCACATTTACTTTGTGTGCATCCGGGGAATCTCAGAATTACTCATTCGGCATTTCAGGCACGGCTTCCGATTGCTATCGAACGGCGATTTTTACTTCTTTCCATTCCAAATGCAGTATTTTATCCGGCAATTTGTCTTCATAATTTGATTAAATGAGCTCCCCTTCACTCATATATATGTACCTATACAATCTCCGTGTATAATGTGCTATATCATGGTTAGATATCTTTAGAAAAGATAGAAATAGCACAAAATAATCAGTAAAACACTTTTGAATCTCCTTATTATACTCAAACGTAATTTAACGCTAATATTATTTTTTGAGATGTTTCATCCTGTAAATTTTTTAAAATCATGTTTGGAAAATTTAGTACAAAAAGTCAATCATTTTCGCTACATTCTTAAAGATTTTGGAAAGATTTTTAAATTTTCAACGGTTCTGTGACGCGTGTTGAGTTGACACCTTCACGCGTATTAACTTCGCCACAATCATAACGACTGCATATGGAGCGTGTAATGAGCGTTTCAAATTTGCATAACTAATATATATGCTTGACAATTCATTAAACATACTCGTAATTATAGAAAAAAAAAATCAACAATTCAATGTAGAATGTGTCAGGTTAGATTACGATAGGTGAGGTTAGCTTATCTATTAAATTTTGGCAACGACTATCCTTTAAAATTTTATACATTTTGATGCTAACCGTAGGCTTGAAATGTAGATAAATGTGATAATATTTTAATGAAATATCGATATACAATTAAATTTTTTCATGTTTTTCTTTGTTCGTGTTTGCAACGTATAGAAGTAATGGGGAAAGAATCATAGACATCGTGAGTTCCTCTTAGATCATCATCAGCCTTTTTGTGTTCACTATTTGGACATAGGCCTCCCAAGAGAGATTTTTGCACATGATCCTCGTGCTGGGCATGCAGGGATACCAGTGCACGGTTGCTCGCATCGTCTACATTGCTGCAGCTATTAGCCCTGCCTAAACTGGCTTGATCTGCCAGCACCTGGCTTAGATGCTTCTTGCAATATCCTGGTATCCCGGCATGAGATAGGGGGATGTATTCTTTCTCCGCCTCGACACGAATAATCGATCTAGATGAATAAAGATTACTCAAAGAAGGAATAATAAATGTCGAAGAGAGCCTATTCACATTTTTTTCAGATAGTTGTCGTCATAGTCAATAATAAAATATTCCGTCTAGACTAGATCAAAGCGCAGGCAAACTTTTAAAGTACCCTCGAGACCAAATTTGTTAGGAACGTAGCGACTTAGCGAATGTCTAGAAAAAAAAGAGCCGAAACAAATTGTTGGCAAACGAGAGAAGTGTCCAAGAACGAAAATATGTTGATTGAATAAGGAAAAACTATTAAAAGTTCCCCTTTGAGTTTATGGGTCGATAACCATAGACAAAATATGTGCAGTAGATATCACTAGACCACAAGTATAGCTCTTTTTTCTGTAGTTACCTAGGTACAGTATTTTCTTTAAATTCAAAATATTGTGTATATTTTTAGGTGAGTAAAAAATTCTTTAACGAAGTCTAAGGACTAAATCCTATTATGAATCCGTTGGGTGAAAACAAATTATAATTTACTACTTCAAGCAAAAAGGAAAATTTGCGTTAATCACGAAGAGAAACCTCAATAAAACAACAATGATACAATGACCTACCTTGTAACAATAAATCTGCAAATGAAATTATATTCCCACAAATTCTTACTGAATATGTATAAGTACACCTACGATATGATATGTGAATCCCATTCTTAGTTGATATGTTACCTTATTCCGATTAAAGTTAAATTACATAATGAGAAGTGAAAGGACATTATGACGTATAATACATCTATGGCATTAAGCCTGTAATATAATCAAGATATAACAAAAACAAAGTAGGGCGATCCTCTCAAACACTGGATGATGAAACACGTGAAACTTATCATTGCCCTTAAAGTTTTTGTGGAACTAATATCACGACTAAGTTAGTTTCCCCCGCGCTTAAGATTCGTATAACTTTCTTAATACCTCCACGAGATTACGGTGCCCGTATGTTTAACTGGTAGATACCCGAATAATAATAAAAACGACAATTTGCTTTTATTTGTTGCCCCATAACTTTCAGAAAATACTCTCAGTTATTAATTCCGCTCAATAAAGTCGAATTATTGTATTCGATCGATTGAAACGATATCTGTAAATGTCGTCTAGGGTAGATAGGTTCATTATTTTCTACTGGTGCTTCTGGCAATTCTCTAATATTTATGTTTTTTTTTCTTTAGTAAATTGACCGATTTTACACAATTTTATTAACTGATTTAAATGCATTTATGCATGCTTATCTTGCTGGTACTCATATGTCCAATACAGCTGTCCAATTCGAATTAAAAATCGGACTACAAGCGAAAAGCTGAAGTAAATTTTGGATATATGTAGATTCCAAAATGAATATAATTTATAAGACCTGGTTACAATTTCTAAAAAGTCACACCGAATTATTCGCATACCACTGCGGAGAATATTCCGAGCGGTGTTCATTCCGGTAGCAGCCTTCAAATAATTCATTCAGAAAAGGTTCTTTTTAATGGGAGACCAACGTCAATTAAAATAGCGTCGCCTGATTTTTTTTTCGATGTCTGGAAAAAGTGTCAGACGGCATGGGCTTTTGAATCTTTCGGTGCGATAGAGGCATTCTACAGGTGCAATGTTCATTGGTGGTCAGACACATCAACAAACCAACGGCAAACCAATAGTACGTCTATTAAAAACACCTCCAAACAAATTTGCTCTTTATTCCGTTCACATAAGGCGAAAATCAATGTACTGAACGGGAACTCGAACACAGTAAATCATCAAAAAAGTGGGAATTAGAGATGAGAGTCACGATGTGCAGACGTATTTTTCGACATCCGACTAACGTGTGATTTCCTTTACAAATTTAGATTTTCTGTTCGTTAAGTCCTTAGTCAGCTTAGTTTTATTAAGAAAATAATGTAATGTAATTATTAATGTGCCGATTATATATTAATTCTTTTTGTTGGAGATATTAGATAATAACACCAATAGACTGGGAATTGATTTCAAATTTATTACTTTGAAACACATAAGAAAAATCTTCATAACGATAATAATCATCAATGGAATCATGAAGGAATGTCGTTCATAATTTAATCGGGTTCGGCTGTATCAAATTTCACCGGGGGTTCGAACAAATTTGCATACATGGATCCCCAAAAACCTATATTTAGACAATATATTATTAATCTTTAATTTACTTTATTAGCGCTTGCTCCCCTATTTGCTGTGCGCGCCCTCTCTCTGGGGATTTGTACGAGCGAGCGAAAATTTAAATTTGAATGACCCTTGCAATTACCTATAGCTTTAACGATTTTACGACATATAGATCCACTCGTACACGTGCCTCTTATACAGGCTGATTAATTCATATACAGGCTGGTTCGGCTCTTATACAGGCTGATTAATTTTTTCATACGTGACATGCTTTTAATACATTATTGTAAAGCTTTGGTCAGACGAATTGTCGTCGATGTCGATGATGAAATCGCCAAACTTGTGAATATATGTAGATTAGTAAGAAGAAAACTTTATATTTTTCAACAGGAAAAATTATACGTAGGTACTTGAATATAGTTGTCAACGTCTTTAAAACACTTAAGTATCTACTTCCTTTATGACAAATTATTTGCTAACGAGAGCAATATTTCCGTGTAGTACTCTACTTATTAGGAATGTACAAAGGATTTCAAGAAACTTTGAGCACTAAGGAAAATAAATACATACTATCTGTGTTATTTTAATATGCAAATATCCTCGGAGTAATGAGTAGAAACTGCATGCAATTTAAAAGAGGCAGTCCGCTGTAGATTAGGCGGCACTGCCAAAAAGATAGCGCGGAACGGAGATTAAGAATGAATACTCAAACGAATGCATGCAGTTTGTGGTAAACAACGCTAACTGCAAATGTAGATTGGCTGGTGGCACGTACATTTATAATCGTGTGGATAAAAGGCTTGAAAGGATTAACTTGAATAAAGGAAAAGATGTTGAGGACAATAAAAGCAGTCGAACAGACAAATGCGTTAAGTTCAATTTTGTTTGATTTATTAAGTTTAACTTTTCATCATCGTTAATCTTTATCGCTATATAAGTAGCTATTTGCTTACAGAATAAAAAGGATTAAAGTCGTAGTTCACCTCTCTCTTCTGGTTGAATATAAATTTGGTTGAATATGTAAAATTACTATACAGAATAGTTTCAAGAATTCGGCATGAGGCTGTAAATTAAGTCATTTTATTGACAAATTGTGATCCAACTTAATTATACGCTCACATAGACACAAAATAAGCATATGTATGAAAATATACGTACAAAATAGTTTTAATAGAATATCACACATAATATGCCGTGAAAAATTACATCGATCTATTTTAGTATATCCAGTCTCTAACAATTTTTTTTCACTCAGCGTGGTTTAATCAAAAATGATTGCATTAAGCAAAACAAAAGACAAAGTTTCGGTGAAAAGCAAGCCTTTGGATATGATCTTAAAAATGGCGGCAAATTCATCAAAATACTGTATATATAACGAGTTCAAAAGGCAACTCATTAAGCTACACCCAAAGAAATGTTAGGCTTGTAATCAGCTTGCTAGCGGCGATTAAGACGCACAAACTTGAGCCGGCCCTGAGACAACGATTTACACGGAGTTAGAACATAATTCCATTTCGGATAAGATACATTATTTCATAACAGTCAGATCGGTAAGATTATATAAGGTTAGGTTGAAAGAGATTAGGTCAGTTTTTTTATATTTGAGCTAGAAAAAGGCAAATGGCTCATCTCTAAGTCACGTAGTCTATAAACAATTGCAACGCCGGAAGAGAGGCCAATGCGTTGCCGGCTTTGAAGGTCTCTTATTTTGCGTTTCTTAATGAAACTACGTCATAATGCTCCGGGAAAGGTTAGGATATATTAGGTTAGTTAATCAAGTTAGAAAAGGCACCCATCTTTTGATTTTAGCGAAATAATTGGCCCAATTATATTAATAAAGATCTAAATAGGCCGAAGGATTATTGATAGGTCTTTAAATTATAGTACAAGCCTTTAAAATGCATGAACAAATACTCATGTATTAATGATGGTGATGACCAAGTAAGCCTGAATATTATAAAACTACTAATTACGAATAAAATATAAATCTAGTAATCAATATACGTAATTATAATTTAGCCACTTATTTTGCAATATGAGCGAATATGAAGTATGATGGTGGTATACACATTCATGTAGAATATCCTACTTTAGCTTAATTTAGCCTAATTTAGTTTTGCGTAAAACAACGTCTAGCACAATTAACTCTTGAATTAATTGGAAAAGTGCAGAATTATACGAGGCAGCAACCATTTCTACTCGTATATGCCATATCCAAGTATTGCTAACTGAATTCCTCACTCTTGTGACATCCCCTCTTATTTACCGAAAACTTTTCCATAGTACCTAATTTATTTTCCGACTAAATCTTATAAGGTCTCGCGAGCCGTCAGCACGCAATCTCAGTCAAACGTCGACTTTTTGATAACAGCGTTATAATAAATGGGCAACGTATTTTATCCAACCTCTTTACTCGGGGTTTTATGGCGCTGCGAGATAGTTTTTAATTTACTTTCCTTTAAGAATACGTTCGGTGCACGCTCATTCAGTTGGTATTTCTTTATTTCATAATCTGAAAATGGTAAAGTTTCGTTTACGTTATCAAATAATAAGCCAACGTTTTGTTGATAACACGTTGTAAATAAAACCGTAATTATTTCCTTTAAGGAACCTTGGCGATACGAACTTAATCGGTGAAAAGGTTTATATTAATAAACAAATATAAAAAATTTGAACTTATACTACGTGTCCAATAATTTATTTATACAAAATCGTAACAATATTTCACAAATGAATTTTAGGGACTATAATATAAAAAACAAAAAACCTTACACATTTCATAGCACTGTAAAAAAAACAAACAGCATAGTAATGATGAAACACTCATTGGTACTCCATAACCCGGTGAAAGTCCGCAGTCTTAGACCTACCGCGGCCAAACCACAGCTATTAATTTTTAGTGTATCCCAAATCATAGCGTAAATGAGACGTGAAATGTTACTATTAAAAAATGAAAAAGAAAGGCAAACATTAGCTAACTAGAATAAAGCAGGAGTATCTATAGAGAAATCTGAAGTTAATAATCTAGTATAATTAGAAGCGACAGGAGATATTCAAGGCCCTTGAACTTTGCCATTTCTAAATTAAGCAATTTCATTTACCTACCACCACAATATCAATTACCAATCCATCATTTTCAATGAAATTACCAAAATATACTCAATGAATCGAAGGAAAATTTGATTATACCGATAACAATTATACCAACAACGGTTCGCTCAAAATTTCCAATGAGTGCAACCAGAATTTCCGGAGCAAACCATTTAAATTAGGCCCAATAACTTGAAAACTGAACGAAAAGGCTTCGCTGACTAGTTTCCCTATAACAGGTTAAACTACGGTTGTTGTACGGCGTGTTGTAAGTGAATTAAAATTTCGTATAGTAGAATTAAATATCCGATGTAGGGCCGTGCTTTTCATATAAACTATAGTGTTCAAAGTTGGAATACTTATCGTCAAATGTTATGGACTTTTATTGAAATATTCAAGTCGATGTCCCGATACAAATAAGATATTTAGTGAAGAATCATGTTGTTATTTACGATACTATTCTGTCAAAGAGTTCTCTTTTATCTTTGAGACAGCTATGACGTTCAGTGTTCATTTTGAATTTAAATAGACTAGTGTAGTTGTCAAGTACTTTATAGTTTCATTCTTGTGGTAAAGCAGCCTCCTTAACCAGGAGTGCTCCAATTAGTTTGCTGTTATTTTTCCATTCCGTTCGACGCCGCGGAAATGGGGTCGTGGCAATCGATCATAATACGAATTTTCAAAGGATAGAAATGTTGTACGGATTCAACTGTTGGGGGAACTTTAAACGAGGTTCGCGCCTAACTTTCTTAGTTGGAACCAAAAAAATATTGGCGTCAAAAATAAATCGGGTATTCCATTACGACTATTACAACGGTAGTTTTTGGAAGCACTACGGTAAATTGGATTGAACTATTTTAACACAACTGAAAATTTCCAAACAAATATTGCTTGAAGTGTTGAAGGGAATTTAGACTGGTGAGACCTAGAAGCCGTGGCGATCTGCGAACAGGTTTATTATGATGCTAGTGCTGCACTTTGAAATACTGAGGAAAAATACGAGGAGTGTTTCGAAAGCTCAATCCATTTTGACCAGTGATCGAAAGGTACTTCACTGTGGAATGGTAATTGACCATTATTGACTTCGAACAGTTTTAATATTAACAGAACAGTATTAACAAGACCCGCCTTCTAAACCTAAAGTAGGTACCTACTGCACTTTCTGAAAATGAACATTAATTTTCATTGTATTTAAAACTTCATCACCTTATATTCGAATCTTATCCGTTTAGATTAATATTATAATTATTATAATATAGGTCAAAAGTTTTTGCTTAGAAAATAATATTTCTGAAACCAGTTGCGGTACCAACCTCTATTCGATTCACCTTAATGAAAGGCAAACTCCAATGATTGATTACTTCAATGTTAATTGCCTAAACATTTGTTCGGCCATCATGTTCAAAGAATGGCTTATATTACTTCAGTTTGTAAACTGAAAATTGTAACCAAGCTAACGGCGAGAACTCAAGTGTTTTCGTTTAATTTACTCCACAACGGATACTTGAGTAATTTTAGTAAAATACCGATTATGAACTTAATTGGTAACTTTTTGAGACTTAAGTAAATGAGTTTCATCTTGGTAATGTCACATAAAATGCGAACAAACGAGATTTTCTTAAACTTAGTAACCATATTTTGTTTTTTCGGTTTGACTATTTTCATCTGGACGAGGTTTATGAAGGATTACCAGTTTTTAATCACAATAAATCGTATAATTATATTATAATTTGTATTTAATTATATATATATTTATTTATACATATATGTATGTGGATCAAAATAAACATTATTATAAAATTAGGCCAGCTTCCTTACAAGCTAAACATGAGATCAACGAGTATCAAATATCGTATACAGAGCTGACGTACTTTTTTAAATTCACCGTTCATAATAATATCAGGTGACGTAAAGCTCACCCAAACAAAATTTTCAAGTACATTAATATTATGCATTCAAGGCTCTGTACCAGTCGGTTAGTGACGTATTTCGACACGCCAGCAGCTGTACAGGACTTCCCAAAAATAACACATGAAAGTATTATTATTTTATTTCATTGTAGCATTATTTTCACGAACACTCATTTTCAAGGCACAAAAGTTTTAATCGCAATCGGGCGCGCTAATATGTCACGCAATGATATCGCGGCCGGTGATAATCTTGAGTAATTACAACAACATTTATGAATAATTCACACTTTTAGATCAATGATACAGAAGACAAGCCCCGAGGGTTGTAATTAATGGAGTTTTAATAAGGGTCCTAAATAATTTGACGTTTGATATGAGAAAAAAGCGTAAATTTATTGTGAATAGCTACGTGGAATCGGTGTTGATTTTTATAATCAAAACTGGTACTTTTTGCTTGTAGAGTAGCTAGTTATTTGATCGGGTATATGTTCTAGTGCCTATTGAAGCCGAGGACAAGGTGCGACGGCGCTCATTGAGGGAGGCCTATGTCCAGCAGTGGACTTAGGCTAATGACGTTGACGATATGTTATTAGTAAATGTACTTCGGCAAATACAGATACTCGTATAGTTAGATAATGTCAAAAAAGAAAGAGGTTAAAAATACAGAGTAATATTATATTACAACGAACTTCTGAAAGAACTTCATGAGATATTGAATATCAACATATTGTATTGTCAGGAATTACTATATTACAAGGATTATTTTAATATTAAAGAAAAGGGATTTCATTTTCGAATTCTGGTGAGCATTTTAATAAATATTCTACAAATTATACAAAGATTTTCCAAAAAAGAACATAAATAATAATATTTCAAAGAAGCAAGGTAAAGGATTTCTAAGAAACGTTTCTGAATAGAAGTAATTGGTTCGCAGATAATAGTAGTTTCCAATAATTCGAAATAACCGCAGGCTCGTTAAATAATGTTCCCAGCTTTGTTGTGGAAAACAAATTATTGATAAAGACTAGAATAGAATCAGTACAGTCAAAATGATCTTTTCTTGGTAGTACAATTTCCATTCATTCACTTACTCGTAGTTTGTACACAAATATGTACATAGGTACCTACTACATATAAGCAGAATTGGTAATCGTTATTTTTTATTTTACGTCCCAGTACGGTATAGGGAGTGAGCTTAGTGCCATGTACTCAGCACAAATGCAGGCACCGAACTCCTATTAGAAATTCAAAGTTAGAAAAATTCAATAGTGACCAACCCGGAAATCGAAATCAGGTTTACTCGATCTAATAAAAGTAAAAACAAAGATTTAAGAAATTTTTATAGATTGCTTTTATTTTTATCCTGTTTAAGAAATCTGTGTAGATTTCGTTAATTTCTGTTTTTTACTCTTGTTATTTGCGCATAGAACGTACTACTACTACTCATACGAGTAGAATTAATAAAAGTAATTCTACGCATACGCGATTTTATTGTTGCCAAAAACCTTTCATATTTTAGAATTCATACGAAACTTAATGCCCTTATTGCCTATATAATTGCATATTGTTTGTAAGTAGGTAAGTTTCGGCTTTCGAGGTATCATGGTGATTTAATGTCCTCAGATAGCAGTAGTATTCATATGCTTATATTCGTACGTAGAAACCAAGCGACACTGTATAACGGTCTGTAGCTGATGTTTCAGTGGTACGCGAACTACTGAGACAGAGAATCGGGGTTTTATTCTCGCCACGACATAAATTTTTGTAATAAGCACGATTGTTTGTTGGCTAATTGCAACATCATTACCAAGCATTACAACGAAAGAGAACGATTAATATAAAATAAACATGTTAGGCCTATAAGAGTGTATTTTTACACTCGGCGCCCTTTGCCTATTCCGTAAAGGATCTGGCATGACGATATAACAATAATTAATTTCATGGCTTAAAAAATAATATGTACAATAGGTAAGACATACGATCAATCATACAAAAAACAAGGTGAGAACGTTTCTATAAATATGCTTGGTGATATTTTCTGTACGTCATAGTAGGTACGGCAGCAATAATATGAACATGGCAATTTGCATACAAAATTATTATTATTTTTATACTGCCACACCACGACCCTTAAGTAGTAGACAGAATAAACAAATCAAAAATTATAAAGGACAAAACAAACAGTGAGAAAGTATACAATCTTTATTATACATAAAATTTTTCAAGCAAGTTGATAAAGCTGATATCAATTCATGTGCAATAATATAAATTGACGTAAAGAACGGTCTATTTCATTATTGTTTCGAAAAAACACCAGGTATGGGAATGCCACCCTTAAGTTTTTATATCCGACGCCCTGGTGAACAATAATGTAATGGCGGGTTGACCGGGCGACGACAGTTCTTATGACACCCCTTATCTGCGGGCACACGCTATGTGTGCCCTGACCAATTTGACCCACTGAAGCAGGCAAAACTACAAACGATTTTTTCGCTAACGACGCAAATATCATCAAAGATCATTGCCCCTCTTCAATATTTCGATAAAAGCTTGGTCATTGCATTTTTCGTAGTTGGTACGGTTTTGGAAATACGTCAATTTTTCTTGACTTTAGAACTCTACATGGCATTCGATTGTAAAAGTACGACCACAGCACCTACATTGTTAATACTCTTGAGGATTCGGACATCACATCCATTTGAATTTCCGTAAGATCACGGAGGATTCTACATCGAATGTTAAAGGTAAACCGCAAATGCATACAAATCTCTATACGTCGAATGTACTTACTTCTAAAAAAATGGCGTCATGTTAATGTTGTAAATTTTTTTTAAAATTCTAGACTGACTATCGCTTCGCTTTCCTTATTATACCCTCATGCCAAGTCATTTACAGCGTAAGTTGAAAGTACCGGCTATAAAAATATTATTTCTTATATGTGTGTTTATATTCGTTTATCGCTGCTCGATAGTTGTGAAACAAAGTCGCTCTTGGCTTGTGTATTTTTCCTATCTTAGGTAATAATGTGAATTGTTTATAGGGCAGGCCACGCAATGCGTGAATTCGTATCGGCGTATTTATTTACATGTGACCGTCGTTTATTTATAGCGTTGAATAAATATTATTATTTTTATTACGTCATCTTTCGAATACCATTTTCAAAATTTTCTTATAATTTTTTTGCATAAAATTGTACCAATACATACATAAGTGACGTTAGGGGTATAAATGTTTCAATAGTACATGACAACATCAACCCATATTCACAGTTCCCAAAGAAATTGTGTGTTTTTCGTTTCCTGTACGTAACGTATGGGAGTCCCTATTATTAAGCGGCCAGACATCTGTCTTGGGTTGTCACGTGTTTTTATCTTAGTTAAGGCAAAGTGTACCACCTACTCTGTGTCACATTTTTTATGTTCCTTGATGTAAAGTTTTATTTTGTAACAATGTTATTTGAAACTTTATTAGACATATATTTGAGACGAACAACGTGCACGTCAAGCAACTTGCACTGCACCATAAATACAAAGTGTTCAGAACGTGGTCCGCGTAGACGGAGATAAAGTTGGAGGCGTCATCAAGTAAGAGGTTACTATTAAGCTATAAAAAGTATACGCTCTGCAAGGCAATGTAACGACGAGCAAACTTTATGGCGCTCGTATGAGTGCACTGCCTTCATATTGTGACATAAAAACAAATGTAATAATTTAGTCACTAGAAATACATAAATTTCATATTCAAATCGCAATATTTGTGTACCTAGAGTAATAATTTTAGATTGCATTCTCCAAAATTAAGTACGTAAATTTAATAAACAGAGTGGTACGTACACCTACTATGACCTTAACCTCTTCATTCTGATCAGAGGACAAAAGGACTGATTCCTATGATGATGACAATTACAAGTTACCTGGTTAAATTATTCGATCATCTGACATAAATATTCTGATAGCATAGGACGGTAGTGACAAATTTTCTAATAATGTTTAATTCAAATATCAGTTTTATGACATGGGATTAGAAATCTAGGATACCATACAGCCTAATATAACTGATTGTATGTGTTATGAATCAAAAACTATTATTATTAGTGACATTTCTAAAGTGGTAAATTATGAAAACGAAAGTTAAAACATTACCGCTTTTAAGCAACAATGTCCACAAATAGCATATCGAGCTAAAACAAAACTGTCATGGTACTAAAACGTGAACCGTAGAAATGTAAGCAAATAATACAATTTACTCCGATGAACGTAAAACGAAGGGGCCATAATGACAAAATATTGCGACTCCTTATCAGGTTGATTTAAACCGCTTTTACCTCAAAAGCCATTAACTTCGTGAAAGGAAACTTTTGAAGGCGCACAAGTCTAGATTTTCCCGGCGATACTCGTCGCCCGTAAGGGTTGGATTTTGAAGTTTGATTTCGGTGTGCAGATAAACAAATGGGTTTTTTGTGTAAGCGCTGTTTAATGCTTTCTTTACATTTACACCCCGATGGGATTTATGGTCATTTGTAAACTGAGTAATTATAAGGTTATGAAACTTTTATATTATTATAAATAACTACTGTTTACGAAAAACCTTAATAATAAACAAAAATCAATGACCTTAAAAGAAGAGTGGAGATCGTTAAAAACTTTAATTATAAACTTTCTAATGTTCCATTGTAGAGCACGGGAATCTACGGCAATTGCGGAGAATCTGTGATATATTCCACCATGCTGCTCCAGTGCGGACTGGTGGAAATATATATTAATAGAAAATTGGTTGGATGTTTTTAAACAGATTTTAAGGCCGCCGAACAGATTTAACTAATGTTTTCCTAACAGTCACAACCGAAACGGACTGCTCAACATGTTGACTATACAATGTAGTATCCAGGGTTGCTTAACTTCATCGCGATAGAACTAGAAGCTCATAAATCATTTCAATTTTAACTTACAACTTTAATGTAATCATATTATTTAATATAACTGTTACTGTATGTTTCGTTGGTCGAGTGGTTGCAAGTGCGACTGCTGAGCCAGAGGTATTGTGTTGGATCCCCGGATCGGGTTCTATTGAAATTTTCTAACTTGAAATTTGGATTTGTGTCTGGTGGTCAGCAATAACAATACTCCCTTTTCTATTGTGAAACCGAAACATAATTGGTGAAACGTGCAAATGTATTACACTCATCTCCGTACATGTATAAAGAGACTAATTAATCTAGAAAAAGCATGTCAGATCTAAAATATCAGATATTGTTGGCACTTTGTACTCGCTGTCCACCCTGAAGGGACTCGGCAACAATAGTAGTGGCTTCAAAGACTGTATGTTTGTGAATACCATCAAAATTTATTATGACCTCAAATCCCTCGTGCTTGGCAATAAATATATTTCTTGACTCATTTATAAAAGACCATTATAATAAAAATGTTTGACTATTTTAAAACCACTAAGTAATAACGTCATGTCACAGTGCACTTTATCAAAATACTTTGAAAGTAATGTCATCAATTCTTTGTTGAATATATATTATGTATGTAAATATACTTGATAATAAACTTATATGTCAAATAAGGTTTCTAAATGTTTCACTGAGTAACTCAATTTCTGGCAATCAATTATATTAATTATACGAAATAGCTTTAATTGAAATAAATCAAACGCTATTATAGTCAATTTATTAATGTTCTCTTTTAAATCAGATGATACAAATATGTCGGTATTACGAATTCAGTAGTACAAACAGAACCAAAAAATATTTCAGATACAGACCTCGAAAATCATTGGTTAACGATCGCTACGAAATTCGAAATAATGGAACACGTGATATCAGTCCTCATCGTGCTGATGTAAGTGGTTTAAAAACTGCAAACAAAGTAAATAGGCAAGTGGATGTGCGGATAAATGCTGACAGAAAAAAAAACCATTAAGAGAGGACTTTTAATTAAATGTAAAGTAAACAGAGACAGCAAACCATGTAAATTATGAGCGGGGGCTGTATGCCAGCGAGCAGCCGACAAATTATATTGGGAACAAGTAAAAGGGTAATGAAGCGAAAAATTACCTCGCTGTTCTTTTGCAAAGTTACATTGATATTGTCGAACAAATGTTGGTTAACAATATTGTATCATGGACATTATGATACGTCAAAATTAGGAAAATACCGTCCACAAATGAAAATTCAAAAGATTGCATATTACATATATCACTTAAGCTTTGTTAGCACTATTCATTAATGTGTTGTATCATCATTTAATTACAAATTCAGGAATATGAGAAAGCAAAGAAATATAAAGCTTAAATAATTATTAATCAGATTATTTATTATGGATTCCACCTAGCTTGCGTTTTCAGAATTGCAAAACGAACTTGTTTTAAGCATTTAGTACATTTCCAAAACTTCGGCCAGAGCAGTTACAACATTTAAATTGGTCGAATCGATAAACAGCCATCCATTCAATGAATGGTTATCTCCTATTTTGGAACGCTATCAGCTAGTTTATTCATTGGCTGAAATTGAAGGAGTGGGTTGAACAAAGTAATTGAAACCTATAAGTGGAGTAGAGTGCATTTTAATGTAATTAAAATGTTATTCTGTAAGCTATTGAAGACAGGGCATAGCTCGCTCTTCTCCTATTGTTGAATACTTTTGTTGTCATAATAAAAATACTTTACAACAGATTCCTGGGTAGTATGATTATTTCAGGTCTATAGATAATATGATGTCCCTGGTTAAGTTATTTCTGTTTGGAATGAACATAGTTCTTGTACAGATAAGTATTATAATGTGTTCATCAGCATTGTTTATCGAGTTATCCATTCGATACCTCAATTCTGTGACCTAAAATTTAAAGCACATTGTCAGATGGCGTTCATAATATTGTCCCAAGATATAATATCCATGTTTTTTTATTTCAACCTTGAGGGGAATAGACAACACTGTAACCGCATCTATTTCAAGGGATTTTAATTTGCTTTATTAATTTATTTCGCTTCATCGATAATAAGATTGTCCCAGCTAATTATAACTGGCTTTGTACCAGACTTACTTTTCGAATAGTTTTGATATGAGCATGCGACCCGGTACAGCGTCGAAACCGTTTTACGTTAATAGATATTCAAATTAGGCTCATTATTTTGCAGAAATCACGATAGCAAATAGTTTTAAAGTGGGTTATAACCTTTTTTATTTCCCTTCATTCATATACCGCTGGAAAAGTAAGCAATAAAGATTGAAACCATGTACTATACTTATAGTCATAAGCAGTAAAATATAGCATATCGGTTATTAAGTATATGACTATTATTCCATTGCAGCAGTCGTGAAAATTTCAGCATGAAGTCTACAGTAAGAAATTACACCAAAAAGTCTTATATATTCTCAATAAATTAACGAACTTAGACCAACGGGCTATATCACTTCACTGTAGCTCTTCCACAAATAAATAATTATTTAACATATTATTCATTTAACGTTAGTTTTGTAAGATTTTTCAAAGAACAACCGTTTGTAAAAGATTTTAATTTCGCCACAGTCCTTGTCGCGAAGTACCTACCACACCAGAAATAATCCCACTATCGATTGCACTTATTTGGTTTTTTTAAATTTCAATCTTACACCTAATAATATCTTATAATTATCTTTACAGTTATAATAAATATAAATATCATGTTATATCTTAGACTAACAGTTGCTAAAACCTAAGAGCTGAATAACAATGTAATTATAGTATACATCGTAACGCATTTTGCGTTAATGAAACATCTCTAGCACTCCACTTTCTTTCTATGTATATAATAATAACAGGAATAATAGTCGCCACATATAATAATTATATTATATTGTTTCATTGAACAGCTACAAAAGAACTAATATGAACCTAAATAAGGAACATAATGGAACTAGCAGTGATGCTTTAATCATTTAGTATAACAATATCGTATTTAGTAATAACAATTCAATAACACTGTAACTGTAAAGATGAAGGAAAGCAACCCAAGGTGACCTGCAACCTTTGATTTCATACCTTCAAGACGTACTTTAAGACGTGTAAAGTCCAACAATGCTGATTTACCAAGCGTAGCAGACTATAACCTTACAGCTACACGTTCTGAGAAAAAATATGTACTTTTCCAAAGTGGAAAGATAAAAGGCTTGATGATGAATACGATATTGTTGGTGACAATGTTGATAACGATGATAATTTTGATGACGATAATAACAATGTTGAGAATAATGGTAATAATGACAAAATTCAACTCTTTAAAATCGATAACAAGTTAGACGTGAAACACCTATGAATAATGTTAGTAAAGTTCAGAATGAACAATTCAGTCGCATCTGTTGTTGAACAACCGCTGTGGCGTATTCTAGCCACAGTATAATATTTCAACAACGTAATTTGGCTGTATGGTGATTCGATTGCGCCATTGGCAGCTTATTCATTACGCAGTGTAATAAAGTTCGGAGCAGATGCGTTTACACGGCTGAGTACGCTCCAATTAATTGGGGACATTTTTTTAATTTAATTGAACAATGAACTGGACAGTGTTTTTTGGTTTTACTTTTTTTCGGTATTTTATTTTACAACTTTTAATAAAACTCTAAATATGTACGTTGTTATACTTGTATTTCATAATCGTTTATTTATATGAATTTTGCGTTACTTCATAAAGTGCATTGCAATCTTTGTAAGATATAGTTATGACTATTGCATGCAAAAATATAAAACAAGTGTTCTAACAATGTTAAAGAATTCCTAAACCACTTTTTGTATGCTTTATTCTTTAGTACAATTGTTTTAAAATATGCGCAACACTCAGTTAACACGCTATAAACCTTTGTTTAAGCAAATCAAAACAACATTGAATGTTTTACCATTTTTTATCATTAAAATTTTCTTTATCATTAAATCTTTTATGACTAAAGCTTTCATTTTATCTTTCGTTTCTCACGTCATTTCTAAGAGTCTGTGTTGAATATTAAAACTTGTAATACTGTCAAAGTAACTTATAACACTCATCAATTAAAAGTACAGAAAAACAATGACATAAAATCCGTTTAGGGTTACCACTGGTGACGGGTAGGTATGGTTTTGATTAAGTAGATAATTATTAAGAAAGTTATTTAAAACACAGTGAAATGTGACTCTGGACAATCGCGGTACATAATACTCTCTGCATACCACCTACGAGACGTGGTGTAGACATACAATAAAGCATTAAGACACGGAATACACGAACGAACATTTTAATTCATTAAAGTGTCCCTGTAACCCAATACATTCCCAGGGACAGTATTTATGTGAACAGCGCAGCTGACGTGACGTATACGTGACGGCTATCAACGGTCACTTAGCATATCGCAATCGCTTTTTGCGCGCGACCGACAATGTGTACGCTGCCTAAGTGCCTTGCTATTCATGAACGATTTAACGATTGTTGTTTCTTGTTGACGTATTTCTCCATTGTTTTCATTTAATTATGTGTCAACGTTAATAGGAACATTTTAAATATTAAGAAATTTAGTATGAAAATAGAACTGTAAATTCTCTTAAATTGTAAGGAAAAAGTAAGCAGTTTTAGTAATAATAATGTTATTATTGTTAGGTAAGTCGATCTGGTGTTTTTTATGTTAATTATAATATATTCTGCCTCGTTGGTAGAACGGTTCCCCGGAATCGCAATTCCCCGGGTTCGATCCCCGGATCGGGTACGACTGGATTTTTCAAACTTGAAATTCCTAATAGTGGTTCAGAGTCTGGACATGTGGCCGGTAAATTGCAATAGGCTCACCACCTATTCTATAGCGACACGTAAACGTAACTGGTGAAACGTAAGAGTGTACTATATTTATTTGCATACATCTTCAAAGATTAGAATGGTGATGTTACGTTTTCTACTTTACAATATATCATTCCTTAAATTGGATGAACGGTTTAAAGAAAGTCTCCTGGATAAATGAGTTTTTTTTTTATTTTAATCAAGGTGTTTTAATCTTAATTAAATTATAATAAAATTAAAAATATCGTAAGAAATAATAATTTCAATTGCGTGTACGCTTAATTTCTCACAATATCCAGTTAAGGTGAATGAAAACTATTAAAAATCACACTAAAAGTGGTGGTTTCTATGAGATTATAAATATATAATGTTTACTTTCCACTTAATCAGATTAAGATTAAACTGACTCATTAACCTACTCAGGTAATGTCATAAGCTCTAAGGATTTAGCGATTATCCGAAGTACTAGCCCTACTATATTTTATTGTTAGAAGAAATATGCTAAATGAAATTATTTTGTAGGTACTGACAGTTATGATTTACGTCTATGAAACATGTTACTCTTTTAGTATAACAGACACAACACGTCACATCTGTATTTCCTCGACGGGATAGGCAGAGGAATGTAATAATGCTCGCACTGTTCAACAGTTATGTTGTACGTTCCATGTAACAGGGGGTGAGCTCATTGCAATACCTACACCGGGCACAAATCCAGACTTTGTGCTGCTAATTGTAACTTGTAAACTTGTAGAAAAACCTAATGATATTTTACCTACCTCAAGGATTGAATTCTGGATCGAACTGGATTTTCTCACCGGTCCTACTTGCAAGCACTATATAATTCTTGCTCTTCATCCTTTTATCATTCCACTGCAGTTAGAACACAGGTCTTCTCTCAGAGCGAGAGGGTTAGCGCCACAGTCCGCCGGTGCGGGTTAGCAAACTTAAATTTTTATTTTAATTCTGAGGGTTTGTTCATCAACCACCCATTAAAAAGCACATTTATGTTAAGAGGTGTGCGCCGGAAATTTGAAGCCAGGATCATCGCAATGAGAGGCTCAATTTACCACTGGACTTTCACTGCTATATAGTACCTACGCATATTGTATGTATTGCGTTTTTATTTAATGCAAGTCTTACTGCGAGCAGGCACCTTTATTTCGCTTTCGTGACTTCTAGTTTAGCTTGTTACGTGGCAATGCCGCTTAAAATATTTTCGGTATTCTTGCGAAATATTATTTGATAGAATCTAGGAGTTCCGTGGACGACTCACACGGTATCAGGAAATATTTGTGTATTCGGCATTCTGTGCTACATCGTAATAAAATATACCAAAAACATTCATGTTCCTGTATATTAAACATTTTGCGGTGTTTTAGGAGAAAATGAAGTATTGATGTGCACCCGGTGTATGGAAATAGGCGCACCACCAACTCCATTGTTGGACGTAAACATAACAGGTGAAACCGGGGACTGTACTGCACGTACTGACTGTATGTACTCTTCTGCCTACCCTTTCGGGGATTACAGCCGTGAAGATACATTATGAGTAATTTTGGAAATAAAACATGTCAACTTGTAATCTTAAACTGCTTATCGTTTCCTAGAGAGGAACAATATATAGAAACAAAATTTCTATAAAAAGTAAAGAAAACACAGAGAAACGGTTTATATTGATTGGATATGGAAAGTTGGAGAACCGTTATTTCAGTCAGCAACCAGGACTATTCACAACGGCGTAAATTAAACTTGATAAGCATGAGGTCTGAAGGCTATAGACGAATATAGGTATAGTATAATCGTACAAATCTAACATTTGATAGCGTACAATTAATATTATTATACAGCTCGTAGTAATAAATTATAAATCTATATAGGTATTAAAATGAAAACAAGTATGTGGCAGGTAGAGGTAACGAAATGAAAATATTCGGGGCGTGAACCACGCGATGTGTTGACGTGTGGCACATTAGCTTATCGGTGGCTAAAGGCCAAAAATATTTCATATTAATTTATATAGGGGTGTAAAATTTTTTGTCCTTATAAGTATTTACTATATAATGACTGCCTCGTTGGTCGAGTGGTTGCAAGTGCGACTGCCGATCGGAAAGTCTTGGGATCAAATCCGGGTCGGGTACTATTAGGTTTTTCTAATTTTGAATTGCTAGTATTGACTCGGAGTCTGAATGTCTGCCCGGTGTATGGGAATAAGCTCACCACCTATTCCATGGGGCTTAAAAGTAACCGGTGAAACTTGGGAGTGTACTACACTCCTATCACTTACTTTTTGTACTACAACGACTGGCCAGTTGGTGAAGTGGTTAGTGAACCTGACTGTTGCGCTGGGCGTCGTGAGTTTGATTCCTACCCAAAACCATTTAGGGACTTAAAATGTGTTTGTCATCGACACGCTAAGAAGAAGACCCAAAAGTAAATATTTGTGAGCACAAATATTTATTGTGTGTCTGGGTGTACAACTACCTATCTATAATATGAGTATATATTTATCCATAATTTATCAGATGTGTGGTTGCTTTAATACAAGCTCTTTTGATGCCCAGTTTGGGATCAGATGGCCATATGTGGAGCCGTCCTAAGTTATTATAATACTATTATTATATATGGTCTAGCATAGGCACTACTTATTTTTTGATTAAATGTCCTATGTGGAGAAGTCCTAAGATATGTGGTAATTATTTGTTTGCAATATAATATGAATTCTTAATGGGTTTCATCAATTTTGTTGGGATATTGTGATAAAGCAAAATGTACCCCATGAATATTAAACATATTACATATATGTATTCGTGTAGACATGCAAACAGAAGCTTATTTATCGATTTGGAAACATGTCATTATTAATTTTTATCGTTCTCATTATCATCATCATCATGAACATCATTAGCAACCCTTTAATTGATGCACTTTTGGACACGAAATTTCTCTTGGATTGAGATGGGTTAAGGCCAAAGTCTGTATATTTACATAGACTTCTTTAATATATTTATTATAGCTTCAAACATCCATCCGTTACTAGGCAATATAATATTTGCTATTCCAATATTATTAATATGTTTTCATCCCGTTCCTTTGCTCGCCACTTTTACTCGTTAGCGCTTTTTAATCAATAAAATGGTTTTTCACAGTAGCAGCATACATTTTAATCGTTTGAAAGCTTTTCTGAAACGGAATGCGAATATAAAAATTGGTTTTATTTTTTTAAAGCATTCTTAATTACCGCTTTCATCTACTCTTTTTATAAACAACATTAATTGATATAAAAAAGCAGTATTTTTTATATTTTAAATAATGAACCCGTCTGAGCTTTGTATTGACATTCTGGAACTTTTTACCGCCAAAAAGATGACCCCACTTCGACATGTAATTATACAAACATGTAATATTATATAAACGAGTTTTAATTATTGCATTTAAATGTAGTTCCGTCTAAAATGATTCTCTCTGTTAAACGAATTGTATATTTAAATAATTAGTATATAACCAATACTGTTGCAGACTATAAGTCTATCTGGAGCCAGGTTCTTTAAAAATACGTAACTATTTATGATGTACATATGTATATTATTGTTATCGTATGATACTTAACTTTTCATTTTTTATTTCAATAACTAAATCACATTATCAACAATTTACAGTCAATCAAATCGTATTCAAATAACCCCGAAACCACACACCAATTCTCGTGATTCGAGGCCGAAAGCTTATCCGAACGCATATATTAACGCCCGCTAAATGTACACTAACTCAGAAATGCTCACAAATGATTAGTTTGGTCAATTAAAACGAATTAGGTTAATGTGTGGCTTTTGTACACAATAGTTTTCTTTCTTTTCCGTGCGAGCGCGGCTTTACCCTTATCAGATGGCATTAATCACAACCCCCACCCCCAATTAAAACTGCTACAATCAACCGTTTGACTGTAAGAAACTACTTTATTGGCTACTGCACTCCGCTTTGTTACGTCCATGTTTGACAGCGGTTTTTACTGCGGTTGTAAACATGTTTTAGTGGTCGTGAAGCGACTTCGCGCGCATTTCCGCTACGTGTGTTTACAGTGTCGGTCGGAAAAATTCGCCGGATTATTTCATAGGTTGTAATCGTTCTCTATTTGTATTGGAGGTACGTTTTTACTTTTTTTTTTCTGTGGCAGAAAAATCTTAGATACTCCTAGCTTACATAGGTGTGATCTAATAGAAACACTTACGGAGCGACGCCCTGAAATACACGGGTAACTAATTCCTGAAAGTAACTTATGTAGTAACTCATTTCAGTAAGATAATCCAATATAAGCTTGCCCACTGATCGCTTTCAAAATCGAAATCGAGATCGAAATTAGTATATTTGAATGTGCGTAGGTAATTAGATTTCGTATTTGTAAGACCTTAACTAAATATTTATAGAAAAATAACGCAATAAAGTTCACAATATATAAAATAAGTGTAAGTCAACTAAGACTATAAATAAATAAATGAGAAACAAATATTGTTACTATAACTATAAACTTCGATGCGAACATTCCAAAACATTCTCGTACAATATCTATAACGTGATATGTGGCAAAGGTTACGTAAGTCAGTACACGAGATCTGTACAACGTTGGCAGCCGCTTCAACTGTAAGACGATACAAAGGACTTCGGAAATATGAAGCTTCGAGTAACAGGGTTCGGAAGCGAGCTTGAGGCATGTTGTCTAGTCGTTTCACTGCCATGTACGGGACAAAGGATGTCACTTTAAATGTTATAGAGTTGAAATTTAACAACTATAGATATGAGGTCTGCTTGATTTCAGCTAAAAATAAAATTATAATTGATACCACGAGGGAATGATGATAATTAAAAGCTGAAGTTCCATCCATCTATCCAACCATCCATTAGCATTTGTATATCCACTCCTAAATAGAAACCTAATCGACGTCACTTTTTTCCGTCCTAGGCCTGGATTTGTGTTTGTGTAAATAGCATCATGTCGTTGTGTGTATTCATGTTACACATTTGAAACAGATTCAATTAATGAAAATTCTATGCTCCAATTGAGATCAAATAAGAAAACTTTTTTTGGTGAGTTCGAAAAGTTAATAATTTTAATATATATTTTTGTATGTTATGTACATTGCATAGGAATCAGTGCTTTAATACGTTCTGCCAAATTGTTCTAATCGATTTTTCCTGTTTTATCCAGAATTGTCAATGTGAAAGTAGCGAAAAAGACTAAGTAACTGATTTTGTGTGACCACAATATGATATTGGGCAGTAACCAATTTTACTATTAAATGTCTCGTGAGTGTTTATTATGTAACCAAGTTATTGAGAGAGCAGATAGCAAATTATTTTTAGATTTAATTACTCCGCATGTTTATAAATATACCTATATATTAACTATCGACTATTGTTCAATACAATTGTCAAGACAATCATTAAATTCGTGAATTATTGTTTGACATTAGGTATGTTTCAAAATGCTCCAATACTCTCAAACATTTTTTATTCACAGCCGAGCCAGCACAGTTTAAAAGTGAAAAAAAATCTTATCTCCGCTCGTGCTATATAAAACGGACGGCACCCACCTTACGTCATTTCGGTCAGCGTCCGTCAGCCATCAAGGAGGAGGGCAACAAATCATTCCAACACCTGACCGCAGCGTTATCGCTGTGTGACATGAAAAATTACCGTTTCCCAAACGACAGTCACAGTTTTTCCACGGCTAACGCCAGGGGGCGTTGCCATTAAAATGAAATGTTGGCGACAACGTGTTGGGCCGCCTCCATCTAAATTTCGATCTAATTGTTAAACAATTTGACTATGATACATTGTTTTGATATTACATGTTTATATCGCTTATGTCAACTTTGATTAATTGTAGTTATATTAGTGTAATTAACTGTTTGGGAATAATAATAGTAGGTTTTCGTTAGGTAGTTGAAATCTATGCACATATCTGAGCAATTCTCTCATAATAATTATAATAAGTAAGCAGTATACTTCACCATGGTGCCCCAACTCTCCAATTCGGATTAACACGGGCTAGCATCTAATTAGCTGGTTTAAAGTTTTTAACCAACCTTGAAGATAATTGAACACTGCAAAGTAAGCCCAAATGATTAACGTAATCTCTGAAAGGCGGTAACCCTACCATTCTCTGTATTACGCGACTTGATAGGTTGTTTTTCATACACCAATGCGTCAGGGCTGTCGGCGTCGAGATTCTACGAATATAAAAAAACATAACATCACGCTTGTAATCCTCGAAGGGGTAGGCAGAGGAGTGTAGTACACTCCCACGTTTCACCAGTTACGTTTAAGTCCCATGGAATAAGTCGTGACCCTATTGCCATGCACCGGGTACAATCCCGAACTCCGAGTCACTGCTAGAAATTCTAAAATAGAAAAATCTAATAGCACTCGACCCGGGGTTGTAAACCAGGACCTCCCGATCGGCAGTCGCGCTTACAACCACTCAACCAACGAGGCAGTCTCGTTGGTCTCGTTGGTCGGTTGGTTGATTAGGGTTCTACGATATAACAACGTTAAAACTTCTGTTAATAAGAACATGCAAACTTGAAGAAATGTTCAATAAATTTACTAATTAAATAGTAATACCTATGAAACTATTAAATGGGTGACTTTACTTTTATTAATTAGAATTCTAGTATTGATGCTAATTATACTAATAATACACGTAAACATAAAAGTTAGTGAAATTTCGTTTCCATTCTACTTAATATCTTAAGTATTACTCGAGTAATTTTGAAGTTCTAGAAACTTTCATAACTAAAAGTTCTATTTAAAATAAATGGAATCAATTCGAACTTAATTTTACTAAAACATAAGTAACAAATTTGTTAAATGTTGATGAAAATTTAACTATATATAATTGTATTTTGCTTATTATGATTGTATATTGAAACAAACTTTAAGGGGTAGGCAGAAAGCACGGAGTGCCAAATGTCAATATCCTTGCATACCTGCCGTGCTTCTTCCACATTTATCAATTACTTCATACATGCACGCCGGTTTCGGAGACTTCCAACTCCTCTATCTGCCAGAACACGTCCTATCTGGTCGAGATGGATTAATTGCTCTAAACGCGTTAAGTAAATATAAAATATATGGTAAATTGAAGAAAATAATCTAGTTAACAATGTTAAAATATATTTCGCTCATTTGCAATAAGACCGTGTGTTACATGTCAAACACAATGTTTTTAGAAAACAGCTTTGGAACTCTGAAATCCTAATCATTTTCTAACTATTACAATAGCTATAAAATATAATTATAATATATTCGTAATATAGTCATAAGCCATAACATTATAATATCAGAGGATAACTTTAATTTCAAACTTTCCAAGCCATATTCCGATAAACATGGTTCTTTATATATTACAGTCTTCACAAATGAGTGACCTGTTCTTAAACCCACCTTATCTGTCAATGTATAAGGAAAACAAAAAAATATGTTATCAGGTAGCTTCCTGTCTATTTGTTGACTAATTACCAATAACAGGGCTGAATACAAAAATTCTTGTACAATACTGAATTTCGAAATTATTTTATATGCGGTGAGCCTATTTCGATGCACCGGAAACAAATCTCGACTCCGAGCCGCTACTAGAAATGTTAAGGTAGAAAAACCCAATAGTATCAGTATCAGACTCCCGAGCCCTAAGCCTCTCTATCGGTAGTCGCGCCTCACCCAACGAGGTAGTCAAAGACAGCAAATATTTATTACACTTTTGTAAAACTATCCTCTTTATAAAATTACAACTACATGAATGAGAGAAAAATGTCCCTATGCAAAAATCGAAAAATGTATAACTGCTAACCTTATTAAAGCCAACTGTTCGTATTCAATGAAGGTGCTATTAAAATCCATTGGACACGAGTGTTTAAAACGATTAAATATGAAGAACGTGTTTATATGAAGCACATGTTTATATGAAGCACGTGTTTATATGAAGCAATGAGTTTAAATGAAGAGAAGGAAATGTTTATATGAAGTGTTTAGCTCGTTTATACTCGTGTTTGTGTTACTAAATGGGCGTCAAACGAGTGTATGTGTCTACTGTTATTGCGTTTTAAACGTGCTGTAGCGTCGATTAATGTGATGTTTTGGGATATTATGAACCAAATTGAATGTAGGAAGGCGATTTATGAAACAGTTAATTTTGTTGCATACATTATATGTACGTATTAATGTGAATGATAGAAATTGTAAGATGATAATTGCAACTGAAATAAAAATTAAATAAACAAAATAAAAGTAAAATTAGGAGTATTACTATTAAGATTCATATTAATAAATGTACCGAAACCAGGAGTATTTATATATTTGTATAAATTTAAGATAACTGTTAAACGTTCTACCAAAAAACAATAGAAAACGTTTTGCTATACTTATACATATGTACATAATCGACAGGTAAATACGGTCACACTGTACAGTGAAATGTATCCCGTTGCTGGACATAGCATTCTCTCGTAACTGTGCTGAATTCAGCGTGTCCACCATGCTGCTTCAGAACTGGTAGATAGAGAACCATGTTATTGGAGAACTTCTTGACCGATCTTGAAGAAAATGAGTACATAGAGAGAACATGTGACTGTGCAAAGGTGGGCTTTATATGATATTTGTAAACGCTGTAGTAATTTATATAAAATATGTATAACTATTATATTATTATATACAAATTTCATATATACAGTTTTTTTTAATAACCAGACACAACAAATAAGTAGGTACTATGCTTATCATGTAAATATTTGTCCCTCGTAGGAATCGAACCCCCAACCCCGGCTCAGCAGCAGGGTTCACTAACCATTTAACTAGACTAACGCCATTAAGTTTATATTTATCAACGGAAGTATGCTTAGACGCATTAAAAAAGCAATCGGTGATGAATATCAATTAATGTGAAATATTGGGTGTTATGAAATTAATTTTATTCTAAATGTCGAAAAAACACAAAATACATAACTGATTTTAATTAAGATGACAGTGATATAAAAGGTCTGATTGCGCGGTTGGCGTTCGGTTTTAATGGGCGTCATATCTTCGGCTAGTGTGGGTACGGCTCTCATAAAAGTGTTATGAGTTTATTTCGAGACGACCGCGGCGCCGCTGCGAACCCTACCCGATATACGTCTGTGCGGAAATCCACGGAATGCAATGTGATCATATTAAGAATCGCAGCTAAAAAAGTATTATTGCGTGGTATTGTTCTATAAAAAGAAAGAAATGATTTGCTGTAGGCTTAATGATGAACATACGTAGATATAAATAATTATATCGCTAATAAGCGGTGTTCTAAACGCAAGAAGCAAGCGAGTATTTTAAATCATCTGCGTTTATTATGAAACATAGAGTAACAATTGATGAAATCCGATACTGACTTAAGGGGAAGTCAGAAGTCTCTGAAACTCGCGTCCATTTACGAAGTGTGAGGTTTTTAGAAGAAGGACGTCCGATTTGTAAGGATAGATATTGTTGTCACTTGGCTATCTGCCAACCCTGCAAGGGCCCTGCTGTGACGATATAATATTTCATTCTTTGAGTTTAAAATTTTAATCTTACCTCGTAAGTCTATTGCAAAAAACTTTATGTTTTATAAAATAGGAATTCGCTAGCTGAGGAAAGAAAGTAATTGTGAAAAATCCTGTACACCCTAGACATTTCTATAGAGTTCTCTATGACGTGTGAAATCTGCCCGCCCGCAGTGTGCCCACACGATAGCTTATGACTTCATTCTTATCATTCTGAAAGGAGACATGCATCCAACAATGAAACAATAAAAAGGCTTGATAATTATGATGACAAGGACACCTAGTAACTGAGCACATTCGATTCGTATACCATTGATTCAAATTCAAAAGGTGAGTACTGATTAATAAAGATAATAATTAATAAATGGACATGTAATTGTACTTTTCGTACATGGATATACTTTTCATACAGGATATA
>DWME01000071.1:0-50009 GCA_018244795.1 Parelbella ahira ahira | reverse complement strand
TACATGTTTAGTTTCATATTATTCGATTGGCTTAAAATACAAAGAGGCATTAATTTCTCGTTGCGCGTACGTAACTATGTTGTGTTGACCTGATCGTAAACGAGTTTGAGGGCGAACCATACAGAGATACGGAAGGACTGAGGATAAGTCTTATTGGTCTAGAAAATATTCGTTCAGTGGGCAGGCTCGGGCTCCCCTTCTAAAGTGACCTTGCCTCGTCGCAAGGCTCGCTGTCGTTCACCTCGCTGGAATGTAACCAATAATGCTGCTTTGTTGACGTACCTACAGACAAAGTAGGTTCAAACACGCTCCCTTTGCCCCGGATCGGTGACAAAGTATTTCAATAAAGGCAATAAATCACGCGTGCCAAATAAAGATAAGCAAATTCCAACATTTTCCAAACGCCACGAGCAACAATCCGCAAAATTTTAATTATTCCAAAGCTCTGATTGTATTTCTCGTTTGATGTTTTATAAATTTTTGTCAGTGTTGCCATATTTTCAGGGATGGGCAAATATGCCGTAATCCAGGTTTCACCTAGCTCGGCGGACAACACTTTGTTTAATTATGCTGGTATTCTAAATAATATAGTTTGTATACATTATAATTTTAAAATATTTGGTCAAAATAAAATTATTATTATTATTATTATCAATTTATCATATCAATATGATATGAGTTTTCATGGAATGAGATTTTATTTTCTAGAATACTGTCTACGTCATATTGAAGTTTATTGACCTGTGCTTTCTACTCATTTAAAATTCAAGTTTCTTTTCTTTATGTTCCATTATGTTATGGGAACACACATGAATACATAACATCACGCTTATCTAAGAATAAGAAGAGCTAAACTGACCTTATAGACTGCTAATTACTCGGGGGTAATAATAGCGTATATTTATTTCCCTGTCATCCACAGTCAGTCATCCACAGTCCCTAAATATAGCAAAGACATGCATTTATTTGTCCAATTGTATAATCATTTCTTACGTCACATCAATTAACATTCAGTAGGTACTTACTATACTGTCATATAGGTATGTATTGTACCAATATAACTACATAATATGTAGTATCGTACCAAAATAACAATCCACAGGTTTTCAAATGTACAATCACGCACGATTGGTACATTACATTTAAATGAAACGTGTTTGCCAAATCATGACCAGCATAACAAATGTTGGTCGAATCCGTCGCCAAAATGCACATAAAAAATCCTTAGGCACGCTGTGTTTGCGATTGCGTTCTCATTCCTCAGGCTAATATGTATTCGTATCTACGTATTAAAATTTGTATGTGCATTGCTTTTAGTTTATGTTCAGTAATGCAGGGCATAGGTTTCAATAGAATTATACGTAAGTCTTTTCACACGTAAAGCGAATGCTGATTACTCTAACAAATAAGGTGACAGGTATACTATGATATATGAAGCCCGACATGTTTTCGTATAAGGATTCAGCACTCAACTCTCTCTGCCTAGCCCCTATAGGCAACTGGTGTGACTTTATAAAAATATAATATATATGTATATACAATGTAACAACTTCCTATTATCATTGTACCTGGCCTGATATTCCGGTAGTAGACGAGGAATTAGCTGAACCGTGATACAGAATCGATTTAAATATTTGTGTAATGAGCATCAGCGTTTGTTTTGTCTAGACGTAAAACAATTTTATGTACAGATGAATATTAAAACCTACTATATAGACTTTTTCAGGAGCGTCTCAGGAACTTTGTTCCATCGTTGGAACGAGTAACATAGTCAAAAACGGCCTAGAATTGCTTACGCCTGATTCGAACCCCAAGAAAATCACCGCAACTCGCATACTGCCTTCGTAACTTATCACGTTGCGACAAATAATACGCGAACAATACGAGCTCTAATCTGAAACCTCAAGGCGATATTGCTCAAAGTTATTCTGAGCCAATCACGCATTTCGATCGCACTGGTACGAAACCACATCGAGTAATTATCACCAGTACCTTACTGAGTTAGATTTTATTTCCAACCTTGCTCGGCTCGACGCGTGCACTTTTCAACTGCAGCTTTCCATTGAGTCACTGCCTTGGATCGAGTCCGTAGCGTTTGACGAAGCCTTTCCATGCGTCACGGAGCTTCTTTAATACCTCAGAATATATTGTAATTTCAGACAGTTTAAAAGTAATTACTCAGCTCTGACAATCCTGCTTTGACGCGATCCTGTATAAATTCACTTGATATAATCTGCTACAAAATTGTACTGCATATAACTTATGTGGGTATATCAAAATTCTTGAAACTGTGGCAAAAGTAGAAAACCTAAAAACGAACAATATTTTATAATATAGAAAGTAAAAATGTATGACAAATTAACATTCTCTCCCCACAATTGAAGTTAACGTATGCATGTATGTATGTTCATACACTTTCTATTTACTAAAAGCAAATACTTTTAGCGCTATCTCTATGAAATATATACCTATGCAGGTATATATATTTGAGCGTTCGTATATTTACCTATAACATAATGTTATAGTTATTTATTTAACACTTGAGTATAGCCAAAAAAATACATCAACGAAAGTTAAATATTTATGTATGTAGTAATTAAATTCATAATTTTATAACGACAATTAGCCAAAGTACTGTACAAACTATACTTTAGTATGGTTCTAACGGAAGCGAGAGTTTTAATCTATTTTTAACTAGTACATAAAAAAAATGATTATATAAAAAAAGGGAAAAACTGAAACGTTTTGGTAAAACCAAAATGATTTGTCATTTTAGAACTTTTATATCTGCTCTCCGTATTACGTATTTTGATAGAATTTCGATCCCAAAAGACATGTAACATAATAAAATTTCGCGAGGACGCAAAAATTAAAACGAAAATCGGTTGAAATTTAATTTTCCGATTATAATACTCTTGCCATTGGAGTTAATATTTTCGATCTCTTTACGGTCACAGAAATAAACAGTTATACGCATATAATTGGAATCATTTGAGTAATTGTTAGTCATTAAAAAATTTGCATTGGTTTCTGTTGTCCCCGTTCCAGTAACAGAGAACGAGTTGTCACGAATTAGTTAATTCATTACAATATTCGTAACCGAATGTATGTTTAACAATCCAAGCCAACTATATAACGTAAAACTACTGAGTAATAATGACCTGCAAATCAATACCCCTTATTCCATTTGTTTCCTTCTCATTCTGGAAGCAGACTCGTGTCCAACAGTGAGGCAACAAAAGGATTGATGATAATGATAAGTTATATAAAATAATATTACCAATATTACTGTAATCTTTTTTATATGTATGATTAAAATTGTATATTAAACTCAAAAATGTATATATATTCGAAAATCAAAAAACCAATTGATTATTACACTATCATCATATCCCACGAGCAACAAATTAAATTAGCAGAATAAAACAATATGCGAAACTTAATGTTTTGAAATGAAAAAATTCAGCGTTTCTCAAACCCTTAACTACAATTACAATATTATTATGTTGGTATGAATAATACATAATATGGTAACTTAATATACTGATTGTTTTATTTCAGTAACTATAACATTGACAAAATTTTAATTAAGTTAGGTAAAAATTAAGAAACGTGTTTATTTTAACTTGTCTAAAATTGCATTAAGTATGTTCCAAAGTCCGTATTCGATGTAAATAGTTATCCCAATAAGCCGCGTCATATGCAAAACAAGTTGAATCACAACAAACAGTTCTACGCAAAAAACGTAAAAGACACCATTCGATGCAAAAAAAATACAGATCTATTGCAATAATTTCGTTGCAATTTTATTACGATTTAGGTCAAGTATTACGCGTGTACGTGAACAATATTTCGTGTATTACAAAGACATTACGTGATCCCGCGTAACACTTCACGGCACTGAATGCGCGTTTAGGAAGTTGTAAACGACATATTACACGCATTCAACAGGCCAGCAGCCACTCGCCCGGTCGCCACACCGAGGATGAACGACGAAATGAGTTTAATGTGAAAATAACAACGAAACGAACGATAACCGATTTGTATGAAACAATATCGTTTGTGGCGAGCGACGACCTCGTTCGATTTACGCCACATCGATATTATAATGCCGATCTGTCTAATCGTAACATTTTTTTAATTTATTTTTTAGCGAGAGAGCACACAAGCATAGTGATCGCCTGTCTGGTCTTACTGCCCACAGACATTTGCTGAATAAAAAGAGCTGAAAATGTACACGTATTACCGGTTTATAACTATACCTCCTTTGAAAGTAAAATATTACCACTCATTAATGCGAATGAGTACGCTCATAACAAGAATACCAAATTCAAACGGCGTCACTGTCAACATTTTATTTTTCCGCTGTTGGACAAAAGCTTTTTCTCGGAATGATAGAGGTTTATAAGCTAGTCTCGAAATGATAAGGTTTATATGTCTTCGTTATAAGTTTTATAAAATTAAACATGTACACTTTTATAATAACGTTTAGTGTATTGCATAGTACCTATTATTTAAATACTACTAAAATGTATCATCAAGCCAGTAATCCCCGAAGGATTAGGTAGAGGAGTGTCGTACAGACCCACGTTTCACCAGTCACGTTTGCGTCCCACGCAATAGATGGTGAGTAGATACTACTAACTGGAATAATTTAGTTAAAAATATAAAAGTAAAGACCATCTATAACTGCTATATAAAGTGTTCATAAAGCAAAAGAATATCTTTCTAATCATCAAGAAGCTACTTTTTATTCCCATAACCTGCTTGTATCATTATATAATGAAATTATCACACATCGCAGACTACTCTGTCGTCGTGACAGAAGTACCTTAGAATAGCATAAAGCTTACGTCTAAGGCAGGAAGTTTAAACAAATATTCTCACGTATGTAACAGGCTGCGCGAGTCATAAGAATACGTGATGTTAGTATGTACGTGTTGTAATCATGATTCTAATATTCTATAACAAACATTAATTTACACTTGATGCGTAGGTACAACAAACAGTTATTATCTCGCAATTGGCAATAGTTCAATATTTTCTAATAATTAATTTTTATATTACGTTAATAGGTAATGCGACGGCAACGCAGACTATGTGTGAATTTAAACGCCAAATTTCTCCTAAGCCAGTTCAAATCTCAGACTGTAGACGTAAAATGGCGATTATTATTCCACTTTCGTCGCACGGCCATTGTCAGAATAATAAATGTTAACACTACACTGCCATTCGCTAAAGAAACCGACGATACCGCCAGCCCGCACTCTACCGCCTGCCGAATACAAAGTAATTTTTCTATGAGCTGCTTTATAAGAAATAAGGAGATATTCCAACATTATTTCATTTGATATATCTAGATTTCGAGGTACAATTGACAAGGGTCGAAAATCTTTTTTATCGTGAGGCAAAAGTGAAAAAGTCGGTAAGTGACATTAAAACTCGCTGTTTTGTGCGAAGTCGCTGGTTATTGCGCAGAAAGGCTCGTTTAATTTATTGCGTACCCATATAAGGTCAAAGCATATTTTTGGTCTAAAATTATAATAATAATTCACTAGAACTATGTATTTTTATGAGTAATAAAATTTGATGCAAATAAAAATTGTTCGTACTTATATACATATATAAATAAGGAAACTAATGCCTATTTGAAGCAAATACTCATGTAGCGACCACTTAAATATCGTATCGGTTAGGCTGGAAATAAATACACAGTAAAAAAGAAAGTTATTTTATTATTTTTCTCGTATACAATAAAATGAATGTCGAATTTCTGTTAAGGTATGGTTACGTGATGTTTATCCAGAATCAAGGGGACAAAGGCTGAGAAGCAAAATGGTGTAAACTTCGATGGTGAATCAACTTATTGAATTATTTGTGAATCGTTGCCGCGTTCTGTTTCAAATTTTCCGGTTCTTCACAGGTCTGTGCCCTCGAAATATCAGTAACACAACTAAATCTGAGGAGAATGTAAAAGATAACCGTACTTTTAATGACAGCACACCACAACATATAAAGTGCTAAATTCGGCAACTAAGTAATATATGACTGTTAGTACGTATAAATTTATTCCGGCCTCAAACAGTTTTGTATGAGAAATAAATTTAAATATAAACATTAACAGCTGTAATTTCCAAGAAAACAAAGCGATAAGGTATTCCCCGAGTTAAACAGAACTTTACAGACAACGCGTTTATATGATTGATCGTAAAATAAATTGTAAACCATTCAGCAGATTTGCGTTTGCACATTTTGTTGGAGGATTAAAACTATCGGCATTAAACTTTAGATTCCTTTATACATTACTTTCTAATATGTATACTTGGACACTGCTATGCCGGGTATTATTTCACGAAATACAATAAAAAAATTAAAACTTATAAAGTCGATCAATATATATATAATAACACAAAATAACAAATATAAGCACTTCGGCAGATCATAGATAACTAAGAACATCATTCCATTATCTGACCGAGTACAGAATCAGATAACCTTTGCAGTCCGATTGCAGGACCAATCAGACAAATTCTTCTGTCTTTATCCTAAAACCGTGCCAAAAATTATTATTATAAGTCACATAAGCAACTATGTTACGGCCCCGTAGTCTGCCTTTGCATAAGCCGCTTCATGCTGTGGCTCAAGGCGCTGACACTTTAAGCTTCTTTGCGATTTATATTAACTTTTACTTAGGAACGCTAACTGACCTACACTTGTGAAAATAGCCATACGCTTCGCGATAATGGCAAAATTTGTTTGCTTCGAACAAATTTCAAATTCATAAGCGGATTATGAGACATAAAATGGAAATAAAAAAACAAAACAAAATAATAACTCTTATACTTGATGAAATATTTTTATCAAATATAATTCTGGCAATGCTAACCTCGACGCAATTACATGTAAATAAAATTATCTTTGGTTACCGTTTTATATTTTCGTCAATTTAATGAAAAATATAAAGTTGGTATATTATCCGAATTAAAAGTGTAGGCCCTTTGAAATCACTTTATATACGTAGATGCAAAAAAATTGTAAATTCTTTTTATGTTATCAGAAAAAACAGAAATATACAAATCGTTAACAAATGCACATAAAAAATTTGTCTTTCCCATGTAAACTAAAAAATAGAAATAATTTCGTTTTCTGAACGTTAATTATTTAAACACAGTGATCCAATATTTCACGTGGCACATTTATAGGAAACGGTAATTAACGAAATAACCAAAAATAACTTCAACCTTGTAAAATTAACAAAAAATGGAACAAGAAAAAAGTCAACAAAAACACAATACGTCATGTAGTGAATTATGTTTCAGGAAGAACATTATCCAATTGAATATTATCGGGTTAACAAAACAAATGCAGTACGTGAGAATTTTGTTAACAATAACAACACAACCTCAGCGTTTTCGATATTGCAGATAGGTGTTTCTTAACTTTGCTTGTCAGCTGAATGCTGTCGCGTGGCTTAGTATTTATGTGACGTAATAAAAAATCAAGGTTACGTCTTTTGTGTTCCGTAAATTGATGTATTATGAAATGTATGATTATATCATTAATAATTAAAAAAAACTAATAATATTTATATATTTATGTTTTTGTATTTTATAAATTTTACAAACTAATAACGAAATGAAACTAAATGTTATATTTCTGTAAAGACTTATTTGAAAAAATTATATCCAAAGCCCATTACGAGGTATATGTATTTAAATTTATGGCTATAACAACAACAGTCGTAACATTAATTTATTAATATAATAACAATTTAAATAATTACTGTTTTTTTAAGAAGTTTCTATCGCTTTAATTCTGTACAGAAATGTAGGTACTTAAATAAAATTAATCTACAATTAAAATCATATTGAAAATAATACCAAGTATTTTCTTATTTCAATATGTTTAAATTACGTAAAATATTAATAATTATTTATTTACGTACATATATTATAATGGGCAGTAAAAATATATGTATGCATACATGTATACATATTCATTATTCATATGTATTATAATTGTATTTATTTCTATAGCGTTGTTGTTGCCGCTTACTAGTTTACATTTTCACCGTGTATTTATTATAAATGTAAGTCTAATTATTGCTAGAACAATAAAAAATAAATAAATAATGTAAAAACTGCTCAAAAGCACATCTAAAAACTCGTTTGTTAATATTAGATACTAACGTTCCTAACCCTAAGATCAAATATCATTGTATGACATATACCAACACGGATTTGAGTGTGCCAGCGCGGTTATTCACTGATGCCTGCTAAATACCTCAGAATAGACTTAAGTTTTGACTACACAAAGCTTAATCGAGGCCACAATACTGAGTTTATTGTAAGCTCGACGTCTCGAAACCTTGAACTTTTCAACTGCGAACCCATACCATCGGCTACCAGCTGAATCGTTTCGAAACGTTTGTACGTACGTGAACAATTATTTATTTAACGCTGACGCCATTGTGTGACCGCTGCTTAGCTAATATTAAATATCTACCTATTAATAAAAACTAAGCTACTATTAAATATTAATAAGGATTAAGCTAATATTAAATATTAATAACGGCTGTATATTTTTGCTCAAATTCAGTCGCTTTCTCTAATTTTATCGCTTGAACATAATTAAAATAAGTTTAAGTCTGTTATAGAAATTGCTATACCATCAGTAAAAATCAAAAAATTAAGGTAAATATACATATTTACACGCCGCGTTATTTACGGTATAGGCAGAGTACACGAGTGCTAAATATATCTATCCTTACAGACCTATCGCGCTTCTTTTACATTCGTCACTCTCTCCATACATGCAAGGCCGTTTCGGAGACTTCTGACTCCCCACTTAATCAGTATCTGGCCTATTTCAATCAATAAGGTGACTCTTGCCTTTCCTCAGCACCTGCTGTCCACCAATATTCGTATTGTACATAACCATTTAAACACATTAAATTTCTCGGAAAAAATATTTGACTACATTATTGATTGTACCTAACTTAGCGCTTGTTTTGTTTTTTCTTTTGTTTGACTTGTCCTCTGTCTACACCATAAAGGATTTACCCTGACAATATAAAAATAAAATTACACACGCAAATAAGGTGTAAGAATAGTCTACTAATATATTTAAATTTATTTTAATACCTAATATCTCAAAACAACACCTAAAATCAGTTTTCCCAATGACTCGATCACTTTAAATGCCCTATAGCAATATACTGATAAATAGGTGAAATATTTTGATGATTATGATATGACTAATTTGGGAATGCATTCGCAAAAAACCTGTTCTTGTTTAAAAAATCAACTCTAACCAATGAGAAATTCTAAAAGTATGAACACTAAGAAAAATAACGCAAAAAAACTCAACTGTAACAGAATATTGCTCAAGATAATATTGAGTACCTACATTTATAAAAAATAAAAGCTCGCCGTTAACAATGGAACTTCAATACGTATTACATTTTTCTAGACTACTTACTCGGTTTTTCTCTGAACATTGGGTCACGTTCAACCTTAAACCGTTCGTATTGACCTAGGTCTTAATCGAGTAATCCAGCCAAGAATTACTTTACAGTTGTTGCGTTAGCCACGAGTTGGCTATTTATACATTGTATTTTATTAATAAAATATATAAGTGCTGTAAGAATATTAGAAGGGAAGACACCAATAAAGTGGCAATAAGGTTTTAATAACACACGAGTGGACTTGTAAAACATTCGACATGGTCATGATATTTTACCAGCATGTGCGCAAATGAGGGTTTTTCGCAATGTGGTCTGAGGTGTGCAAATTCTTGCCAACATTTGGCCCACGTGGCGAACTATGGGTCTAAACCGTCATATTTAAAGGAAGACCCGTGTACAATCCTGAAAATATAAAAGTATTGAAGACGATGATGAGAAATGTTTTTAGAAGGTAGCTTTAAGGAATAAATCCTACGCCTTCAAATAAATTACAACACGATGGACACATGAAGTTTTCGTATATCTCATACAATATGTCTGAACTATTATTAAAATCGTGTCTTTAACAAAGTAAGTCCGGCTATCCCAAGTTCAGTTCGGCAAATTAAAAGTAAAATTTAAATCTTCAAAGTTCAATCATAAATTTTTATACGAAGTAATCGTAATGGAATTTCGGCGTGGAATCTCGCACTCTCGCTACGCCTTAAGCCGTACACATGTGTACAATATGATTAAAATATTTATACAACGTAAAAACCCACAACCTCTAAAGATGCGGTGACTCACGCTGACCTTAGGAGACTTGATTATTCATTTCGCTTTTGCTTATTATAAAGATAATCGTTAAATTATAAATTCAATGAGATATATGAGAATTAACCGGCAGTTAATAGCAAATATATGTATGAAATATAATTAACGGAGACAAATTACTTAAATTAAATATATAATGCATGGTGGATGCATATAAAATAAAAAAATAATTATCAAATACAAAATCCAGGGAGAACCACTACTAATAATGAGAAAGAAACTGAGAAATGGGAGCGGTATTAAAAGACGAGCAACGAGAAATATACGAGTAGACTCATAAGCCAGTGATGCGAGAGAACACAAAAGTGCACTAAATGTTTCAGCAAAGATCCGCGCGCGCTGCTCGCAAAACGCGAGGTATCATCGGGACGTCGGTCTCGTTAGTCCCATTCAGTTGTTCGCTTCCGTGGACTTCACAGACTACGGCCTTTTTGCTGCCCATTCGTCTGTTGCTCTTTTATTTGGAACCCGCCGGTCGGAACATCGCCATTGACTTTTACGATTACACCGTTTCTGTACCCATGCTATGTATTAACGACCATATTGTATGCATCAATCTTTTGGTGCACGGGTAATTGGTGACCATATTAGTGCTATCACTGATTTGTACTCAAATCTTACTTACGTTATTACTAACGTCCATATTAATATGTTACTTTTTCAATAACACTAAGTAATACATATACGCTACAACAGTGAAGTAAAGCATAGTAAACAAACCTGTTTTCTTTCTTTCGTACTTCTCTGAGGTCCGTCGAAAACACAAAGGGTGGACCAAGGCTTGATTGTTTCATTTTGATACGAAATCCGCCCAATGAAAACATTACGAGGGTTTAGAATCAATGATTATTTTCATTAGTTTTTCACTAAATCACTTTATTGTATTCATAGGAGTATATTAAATAGAAAATACGTTATAATTTAGCACCACCAAAGGAAATATGTCTATCCATAGAAAATGTGTGACCGTACAAAATACGTTACTTTAGACCATTTTCAATTTTATAACCAACGTGACCTTAGAATCAACTGTAAAACGTTAGAATGAAATTAAGGCAAAGCATTAAATCATGTCGAATTAGTTGTTAATCGACACCGAATAAACACCGTTATTTTAAATTCGTAATGCTGTGGAAATAAAAAATGTGGCAGATTTTACCGTTAATTGTAACTTCTCTTCATACGTAGACACCTGTGATCGTTTTACTTGCGTCGTTTGCGAAGTATATAGGTACATACTTATCATCTCAAGCGGCTAATAATTCATGAATACGTAATTAGTTACGGATCGATTATACAGAAACCTTTAATTCTTTTATTTGCTCTTTACCTGTCACGACGCTTCAATTTGTAGATGTCTGCTAATAAGTTCTAACGAAATAATTTTATTGACTCGCCCTCACTAAATGCGGTCCTCTATAAAAGGTATTAAGAAAATGGAGAGCACTGGCCGGAAAAAGTGCGATTCCTATGTCAACGGTATTCGCAGTCCTTCGTGTAACGGAAATAATTCACTTGGGGCTCACTCCTCGAATATTATACCTACGTCTTATTAATGTTATATTTCTTCGGGTATCAAGTTAATTAACACTCATACATACATATGTATATTGTTGACAAAATGGAAAAATAATACTGATATCAAAAAGATTACAAATATTATTTGCTATAACAACATTCAGTATAACTTTAATGTATTTATAATATATGTACATATATCTCTACCTTTTCTTGTACAAATACAATGAAGCTCATATTGTATTAATACCGACCGTTGCTTAATAGAAGCGCTAGTGCATTAACGGTTAAAAAAAATTTCAACTGTTATAACGAAAAAAAAAAAATTAACATTGTAAGTGTTATATGAAACGTGATAGATTAATAATATCCGCATGGCTGGTTGGAGCCTGATCGACACAAAACCAAACCGGTTAGCCTTCCAAACCATCCTCAGGCGTATCCTCGTTGTATAATTTTAATATCGAATCGCTTCTTAAACATTCTGAATAAAACACCGTTTCACCTGCACCGTCCAACCATCTGTTATGTTCGTAAATCTTTAATCTCATTTATCATGTAAATTATATTCGCCGCTTATAAAATTTGCCGTTTAAATCCACGTTATATTCAACAGTAAATTCCTAAATACATGTATATGTTATATGCGTATTTTTAAACACCGTTCAAAACTCACAAATACAAAACACTTCGAGCCTCACAGAGGATTTGTGCGTAAAGGTGTAAAAACACGTAATATTTCCAAGAAGATTACAATAAAGGGACAGGTAGATAGTATTGGATCCCTTATATTCACCGGAGTCACGGATTAGTTGGGCTTAAAAGCTTTCGGTGACTCACTGTAGATCGGTCAGGTAGAATTTTGTAAAAGGGTCCTTACATCCGTATCACTGCACAGTAACCTTTTTGACAATTATATTTTTCGCTACAATATTCTTACGCTGTTCAATTGATCCTGGAGACTTGAATCAATAGTGAAATATGGTAATTGGAGCTTATAAAAAAGTCACTTTGCCAGTCTCAGAAAGACAACCGCTTCATAATCTTAAAAACCACTTACTGGGAACGGGTTCCTCTCAGCATAACTTAGTTCTTTAAGGAAGTTGAGACGAACAGGATCGCATAAATTGCGACGGAATGAGTCGTTATTTATGGTACCATTAAAGGTTCTTATTAATTTTTTTGCAAGTGCCAGGAAGGAGTCTCGAAATTGCATCCTTTGCTGGCATTTTTTGCTCGCAATATTTAAAAAAAGAACATTTAAAGTATAAGGTCTCTTGAATATTTTTCGAATGCATTGAAGGATGTCGCATCCTTTTGCATCTGTCTCAAGTTCTTTGTTCCAAATTCAAAAGAGACGATCTTTGAATTTGAAACAAACAATGTATTGGATTGATTTTGAATTTGCATGTTCGTTCATCTCTAGCTACTACATGAAAAGCAATTGTGAAATTCTATTTTTGAAATAAAATATAAATACAAGTATCACTTCACTTAACGAACGTACGATTATAGAGTCTCATCTTATATCAGACTGCGCTCTACATAGAAATTGAGTTTTTTTCTGACATTTATTTGAAATCAGAGCAAATACTTCAAGTGTACATTATGTATGAATTAATGTAATTCCTCAGCTTATGGGAAGTAATCAACTTGCATATCTAGAAACTAGACACCGGTCCGATGTTATTGAGGTGAAAATATACTGTTTATGTGTCGCGCGAGAACCTTTAACCGTGACATACATTCTAGTGTTTATAAATAAATTTTGTATAGTGCGCTATAAAAAAGTATATGCTTCATTATTTTTAAACAATGTTAGTTATAGTCATGTTTTCTTCAAACATATCATAATTATCTATTTGTCTATCGATTGTTTGAACTTATCATTAATATTATTGATTAACATTTTTTTACCTACACCCCCAAAATAATTACATTATTATTAAAACACTCATTAGTGCTTTGAATGAAATAAAGTTTTGAATAATGTCACAATAAAATTATTATATCAGTTACAAAATTCAACCGATTCAACAATACCGAATTCAACTGGATCGATGCAGATTGAACCAGTTATTGCAATGAAGAATCATTTGCATACCTCCTTATAGATCAACGTTTATTAAGAAATTATTTGATTATTCCCAAATAGTTTTACGAAATCGTGGTCTATCCGTGAAATGTAACAAACTAAAATAAGTAACATTATTTCGTGTAGATTTCATAAAACAAACAATTTGAACGACATCTTTATAGTCTTCACGAACGAAGATAGATGAGAAATAAACCATAAATCATTCAAATTTAATTATTTAATCTTTACACGCGATATTTCAACACTTTAATAAGACTGCCGCTTGTTTTAGACCGACCCATTATTGTGCGGTCTAATAATCCCTTTTGCGCTATTCATATCCTCAGAACGTACAGTTTTAATAAATTACATGATCAGTTGTGTCTAAACGATAAATTCACCTATTGTAATAAGAGGGATACCCGATTCTATGTGAGGTTTAAAATCAGCACATCAATTTGTCATTAAAAACAAAAGATATAGAATGATTTTTCGTTCATCGTTTAAAACAAATGACATTCATTCTTGCCGTTTTAAAACTGGTGTGAATACTACAAAAGCGAATGTTTCCCCGAATTGAAGCTATAAATTAAAAACTTTGATACAATCGCAATATATTAAAAGGAGAAGACATCGCACATATTTATGTCGCATTTATTTTATTACATTGCCAACAACCAAACATTAAGATTGCCAAAACGAATAACTGGAAATAGCTATGTGTAACAAATATATGACACTCGGAGTTGCCACAAAAGATAGTAGAATTATTTCTATATTGAGATAAATAACACGGGGATGATTAGATTTCATTCTAAATGTATAAAGTATTATTCAATAAATATACTACTCATTACTTACCTAATTTTCGAACAGCCAGGGCAGGTCATCGGATGAGAACGGAGAAAGTTTTGTGAATTTATAGGTTAGGCTCACCTCGTAGAAGGGCGGCCACGATGAAACCGCACAATAATGCCCAGGGTTGCTATTAAGAATCATTATAGCAATGCGGTGACGTTTTCACTTTTGCCATTACAACTGGCAACTCCGAAGCACGCCCTCAGCTACAAGAAAATAAAATGGCGTCGTAAAAACGTGACGAAATGCGCTAGGATGTCATTTAAAATATTAAAACAACAAAACGGATATAAATATTCTATTATCTGTACAAAAAATAGAACTGTCAAATATTTTGTAAAAAATTTACACTTCAAACTGTAATACTTACAGTATACAAAATATATCTACGATATAAGTATATTTTTTTTTAATTTACAACTTTATATTCCGACCAGTATTTCCGAATTATAATTGTACAGTTCAAAATTATTTGATTATCAGATCTGTTTCCAACTGAGTATACACATCAGACGCTATCATTTATCTTTATACAATATTTTTGGTGCTTGTTTAAACGTATCTATTGTTTTCACAACATACGAAATCGTATTACAGGTTAGTGAATGTAGTCTATCCTTGTTTATTTACTACAATCACATCTGTTAGGTATCACAGTTATAAAAGCTGTTTCTTCACAAAACAACCGTTCCGTGCAATACAATCCAGAAGCGACTTTGACAAAATAACACGACGAATATACGCAATAAAGATAGTAAAATAGTATCCCGAACGACTCAAGTTAGACAACAATATTGTTGATCTAACTTCAGGACGAAAACATTTGTCATTGTAACACATTGACTCAGTTGTCGGTCGTTGGCCAAAACTTGTGTAAGTGTGAAAATATATTCCATGGACCAAATAACAACAGGGCTAGACGACCGTTAATACGATCCTATTTCTTAGAGGGGTAACCAATTATTATTTGTGTCATGTAGCACGACAGCGGCGAGAGCTAAATGCGTAAACCAACTAACGGTGTCGGTTCAACGAACGGAAAGTGGTACTAATAATAATATCCCCACCTGCCACATGCCGTGCAAAGGAAGTCTCGATACCTCAGCACCATACGCTGCCTATTAGGCATATCCTTGTACACGTAAGGAAGTGCTGAGGAAACGAACGAACAACATAAGCACCCATCTGACATCATTTTCTACAATAACAATACGTCTGACTAATCCGAATCTATGACTGATTGCTTATTAGCAGCGCATTCATCGATGGGACAGATTGATTAATCGAAGAGCAGTCTCTGATATATATCTAAAAGAAGTGACTGTGATTTATATCCCTTTTAAAAACGCTGCTTTAGCTAAAGTGTACAGCGAATAGAATTTCCTCTTACAACCTAACGTAGCGAATGATGTTGGTAGATAGGTAACACCAAAAACAAGAAAAACGAAATTAAATAAAAAGTAAAATTCGCCCACGTTACATTATGGCTCCAAACTGACCGCAAAATTTCGTTTCGTACGTGAATGTGAATTTGGGTTTTTGTACGGATCTCGGGCGTCCACTTGGAAGCATTTGATACGGCACGACTGGAATCTACGTTTGATGTTATTGTTATCATTCAACATACTTTCGTTTATTTATCTGCATTGGCCATTTAGAAAAAAACTTTTACTTTTTTGGTCGTGTCGCGCGTGACTCGACAGAAATGCTTCATCAAAATAACTCCAAATGATAATGTTCAGCACTCTGACGTGCAAATAGTGGCCAGTTTGAGCATTCAAAAGTAGCTTCGCCCACTTGAAATGAGTATTATCCGTCGAGTGGATCTTTTCAATTGACGTTAAACGTACCAATATTTACTAATTTCACATTAAGAATACTTTTACTGCGCGCTAACTAACCAGCACAACCAGTTTCCGATTGTTGACTTCCTATTTTCTAACGAGATTTTTTTCTCTTTCTCGCAACTCGTTCAACAGCAGCCTTCTTTCACAATGCACACAATGTAGGAACGAGTGGAAAACACCAATGACATTTTTTATCGTACTTATTCGCTCCACTATAAAATAAATTGAACTAAATCTAAAATTTTGCCATACTTTTATCTCTTGACAACTCGCCTTATCAACTAAAACACTAGGCATTCGACGGCCAGCAAATTAATATTAAGGCCAGATCTAAACGTAATTGTCTGAGATTAACATATGCCCTAATTATTTGTTATGAATATTATTATGTATTTATATCAAATTTGCTTCTAGTAAATGGTCAAATCACAAAATGTCGTAATCAATATAATTATACATGAAAATAAATAGCCAGAAGTCCTTGTTTTCGTAACACACTCGACCTTTTGCGTTAGCAACAATTGTATACTGTAACTGTATTTAACCATTTCTATACGAAAAGCTTTACATAGTAGCGGCCACAAAGCCTTTAGACACACTTCCATTTGACTTGTGACTCCGCAGCAGCTCTCTCGCTGTTAAATGAAATATTATGAATATTGAAAGCGCGTCCGATGCCATATACAGGCTGAGGTAGAAAAAGGCGGTAACTGTAAAACAGCCAACTATCGAGTGACACTGACAATGAGAAGGCGTAGTGTTCCATTTTAGGCGATCGTCACGTATGTTGCTGTACGTGGACGTTTTGCGGGACGGTATCGCGCGGACACGTACTGACTTTCCAACGCATAGCAAACAAACGATCCGCTAACGTCGACACCCACGCTACGGTTTCATACGCCTTTATTTTAACCGGTATACTGAGTATAGGAGCGACAGTGCCAATGTCCGTCATTGGCACTCGCTCGGCAACAACACGAAACCTATCTGGACCAAGCGCCAAGGGAAAATCGTTAGAAACAATCATACTTTTGAGTGCCATTTTACAAAGTTCGGCGATCATTAAGGTAACCTGTATTTTATGACGCTATTCTTTCAAATTATACGTCTAAAAAATAAATGCCGCGATTAGAAAAAACATTTCGTCACGGTTGGAAGTTTAAGAGTGAACATATTTTATTCTGAAACGGCTTTCAAATACAATCTATTGACACAGTGACATAATGGCTTACCAACTATAATATTAGCAAATAATAAATCTATATGAACACATAAAATAATACGAAATTTGTACTACGTTAGATGGAATATTATTCTCGGTAAAGCGACTCTCTAAATACACTTCAAAGGGGAGTCGTTCGCAGGCAACTTCCGCCATCTTGTGATCGGCAATCTGGCGCGAAAGCATTCCGTTACACAAAGTGAGCAGGCCTCGGCGCCCGCCAGCACGATATTTGCTTGATTAGCGAAGCGACGCATAATAGATGCGATAACACGAGATCATTCACACCGGGAACCCACTACCAACCTAGAACTTCACGGTTCAGTCGTGCCCAGTATTACATTCTATGTGTACACGTTTCGGGTATAATATTCGAATAAATGTCCACCCATTCCTAAACCGACGATGTATATCCAACAATATGTTTCGTCGACGGGTATTTGGAAAACATATTTGTCGGGTACTGTGGGTGATCTGGGTCAATCACAATTCCGTCGACCGCAAACCAATAACCGTCTTTGTAATAAATGTTAAGAACAACGAGTATGTAAATGTACAATTGTATAAGTTCGATACTGATTATTGCGTATGTGAATTTAAATGTGCCTTTTCTTTTTTCAGGTAATCAATGCTATTGACTTTGTTATGGGAATCACTTACACAGGTAATCCCGGGTGCGGGGGTATATTAGCTTTTACAACAAATAGATTGAGCAAAGAAAAAGTTATGCCTCTCACTTTCTTCGAATTACATCTTATATTTGAGCCCCACGTGTGTGAGATGTGAAAGTGAATATTCGGCATTGGACGGACTGTTCTCACAGAACGTTTTACAATCGTTGCTCACTAACTACAGCTATTGATTGTCCGGAACATTGTCAATCAACTTTCCATTAGGCTCGCGTTTTGTGAAACAATCTACATACCGAATGCTGCGCGCCGGATTTTACGGCTTTGTACATTTGGCAATGATAGAATTACGGGGTCAAACGTGGGATAAAGTTATGGATTTTTGGGCCAGCACAATAAGTAACTGAATACATTATTTGGTGATATTAGGCTTGTATTTCTAAATACCCTGCAAGATTTTCCTGGAAATGGTGAGATATTGCGCATGCTTCACCATTCTGCCTCAAGGCGAACAAGCAACAGACTAAGATAGTAGCCAATACCTTTCTCAGAAATGTACTGATAATATGCTTCGAAATTTATGAACTTAATCTAATTGAAGGTTTACTTGATCATGATTATATATGTACCGGCTTAACTTACGTGCGTTTTTCGTAATGGCCCGACAAGTTTCGGACCTGTACGAGGTCCTTCCTCATGAGCTCCCGCCGTTTACAGCGAAGTCGCGGAGAGAAACGAGCTCGTACAGGTCCGAAACTAGTCGGGCCATCCCCAAAAACGCACGTGAGTTAAGCCGGTATATATACATGTATTTAATCATGTGTATAAATACTCACGAAACATTACTTAATCAGTTTACAAAGTATTTTTGGATCACATGAAATGTCAGTCATGCTTAATTTAGCTTAACTTGATAAAACGTTTCCTATTCAACATAATCGTTTGTATTATGCAATCAATTTAATTGATAAAATAATCATTGTATTGGATAACGTTATGCAGCGTAAATAATCAGTGTCTCCGATAATTTATCAATCGACCATTAAGAAAACGGTCAGCGAATTTTCTGAGAGAACGTTATTTAAAAAATCAATTAAGCTGACTTGTTTTTATTGGATTCCTGATATATTAGGGTCATTGTTTTGTAACATTCACAATTATCTTTCGTTTCTTTTGCATCGCTTTTAGGATGTACGCGTCCTAGCAGACTCTAATATACCTTTACTCTTGATCGTACGCAAAAAAAAACATTACGTATTATTACTATTGTTCATAAATATCAATTTGGTCTTTTAAAATGCTAGCGTAACTTATGTGTATCAATAACAAATTGCAATAATTCCAGGGCGTAAAATCTCCGTGCAAAATTATAAAAATCACAGCCTAAATCACACAAAATAATGTTCAATGAGGACAATAGATAATTTTTCAAAATAAAATTTAAAGTAACACACAAAATAAAGTATGATAAATTCTTGCAATATTTGATTTAATCGATATTAAAATACAAATACGAAGGAAGGATACATTCATAATATAATCAGGATATGACCCAATTATAATAGTACCTAGTGAGCAGGAACATACAAAAATTCAATTAAAAATTAAGGGCGGAAACATCGAACAACCGGCTCAACTATAATTATGTAACACAATACAGCCATAAATATATTGATTAATCGGAAACCATACCCTGATTATTGTGAGCCGTTATGAAATTATTGATGAAATACATTAATAAAATGAATAAACGAATGATTGAATGAATAAACCTTTTAATAAATTGAACGAATTATTTTCGCAGATTTCGATATCATATTTAGTCGTTTAATGAAAATATTCGGTCTGTAACGGTAAACAACATTCCATTATGACTGGCTTACAAATGCTGAACGGAATTTATTTGACAATTAACATTCAGGACGACATAGATAGTATAACGACATTCCCGTTGTGAATCGTCCTTGTACACTTCATAACGGAAAGTTAACCTCGATGTAACTGTACGGTACACCGATACCTGGTATTTTAGGAAGTGTCGTATGTATTTGAACAGAACAGATGTATCCAAGTCCTATATTCAGAAACCCAAAATTTCGTATTTGTTAACGTTCTCTTCTTCGGATAATACCTACTTTTAAAGTATATATATTAATAATAATAAAATGAAACTTTAATAAAACTTTAATTGTTTATCCTTGAAAATAATAACGCTAACTGAAAATTTAGAAATTCGTGAACCAAATACTTAATATTAAGTTATTCTATGTGCCATATAACTTTCGTTGTTACTCGGAAAAACGCGCTGAAATCTAAAAGAAATCTTTACGATTTCCCCAAGTTCATTCACTTATTCGTCTTACGCAAATAATGAGAGAAAATTTTAAATGTGTTTATTAGTATCGTGTTTATTTTAACACAATCAACATTTATACATATTTTAATTCCACCAAATAAACTAACTGTAAAGAGCCATTCGTTTTCTTTAATAATTCAAAATGAAATCAATCTCTCTTAAACGATAATCTCAGCGTCAAAATGTACCTAAGCCTGATTGAAAAAGTTCCAATACCGTAAACGGCTTCATTCACGGAACAGTGAAAATTCAAATTTTCTTAGTTAAAAACATAATCTCGCTTTGTCGGTTCATTGGATTTAGAAACTGGCCATTTATTAATCTTATTTGGACCACCGAATTGGTCTTTCGTAAGCCAGCTTCGAGCTTGATAGGGGTAACCGTAACGTATCTCACAGCTCTGCGACCGGTCTGTAGGATGTGGAAATTTTTATCACATTTGCCTAGCAGTGTTAATTTAAAAGCGTGAGAGAATACATGCATATTTCAAAACACAGCCATTCTCTTAACTTAAAATCATATAAGCGGGTCAAATTGAAGCAATTTTCCCATTGTGACAATGGTCAATTAGACTCGTCGTGACCCAATTCGGTTTTGTAACGGAACGTGAAAGAAATACCAAAAATTTTGATGATTATTATCTATATTTATTTGTTTTATTGCCGTTTGGTTATTTACCGCTAAGCAGATCGCATGAAACAAAGTTTAGAAATAATGGACCTTTTTACTATTAAATATCAAATGTTATAACGATAAAGCAAAGGTCATGACGTAATCTGTGCACCTCGGAGTTCTGTATAACGTTTTCAAACAGACCTATAGTCTAACTTGGATTTTAACCCTTGTCATTATCCAACTATAGAACGATGAATAGTAGATAATGAAGATAATGAAGGTGATGAGCAAGGTCAATATTCCATTTACAATGTCTAAGCAGATCCCATTAAATCCTGTACGCGTCCTAATGCAAAGAATAAATAAATAAATATAAGTACCTATAGCAAAAGAATAACTTAATAAGGTTACTGGTTGTTGAGTTGGAAATTCAATTTTGATCGCTATGCCAAAGCACACATTTTACCAGTTAATTTAACCCTAGCACGATTGCCTCATGTGAACAATGCTGGCCCGCATGAGGCAACTCGACGGCTCGCAACATTATCGCGCAGGTCGACGAAAACAAAAGCGGTGTCAAAGCTAATCTGAAATTGGTATGCACTAATTGCATTTCCATTACGTGTTGCATGCAACTGACGGGAACATATTGAAATTTCGGCGGGCGTATTATTGTAAATGAGCAGTATAACAGCGTATCGTTAACCTGTGGCAGACAAATTTAATAAATTATCACAATTTATTATAACTACCTACCTTTTAAATTATTCAGAATGAAAAGAGATAATTATTTTGATGAGATTTTTTTCTACTTAGTCATAATTAAACTTGTTCTAGTGTCCACTAAAACTTCTCCCTTATGAAGAAGAATCTCGGATAGGCCTAAATCTAGTTGGGTCATCGAAGAAACATACCTATTATATGAGTTAAGCTCGTAAACAATTAATTTTGTAGACTTCTTAATTATGAAATTTCCTTCAAGTGACTATAAAATTAGAGAAGTCGTTATTTTTTATTGTATACAAATCTTGCTCAAAACTTGTTTAGAAATGTCTAAGAAATTGATTACTTGAATCTTGGAGACTATCTTGATCAGAAGCAAAAACAGAGCAACAACGACTGAATGATTTTCTTCAATTTAATCCAATTAATATACCCGTACCTATAGCGAAAATAGTTTTATTTTGACATTAAAAAGCCATTAAACGATTTCATTGAAATATCATTAACTTTATTCTAACTTATGAGCAAGATAATTAGGACACAAGATATTACAGATTCATAAGCTCATTAAAAAAGATGAACCACATCACTCATCGAGTTTCATATATCGACGTGAAGAAAAAGTAGCAGATGTAAGAGAAACTAACTCTTTGAAACGAGGGGTAGAGGAGAGTATTTCGCAAATAATATATAACATTCGTCCATAAGTTTAATTTTTGTATATGTATCTAATATACATATGTAAACGAATTCCTGTGTTCTTTATATTTAAATTTATGTTTGCTGTTTTAAAATTGGCCCTTTAGGATATCACTGAACTAATAGGCGCGTTCATTACAACTTAGAACATTCCTATAGGTCCATCTATTTTTAGTATTAGAATTAGAATTGTTTGAATTTCAATAAAATTTGCGTTTTCTTTATCAGAGATCAATTAACTAAAGAAGGCCAAATCTCAAGTGCCTTTAATAGATGTGCTTGCTTAATAAAAATGATTAATATATATTCGAGTATGTAGATAGAAAGGGCGAAAGTAGTTTGCCAAGTGCGAATTTTTTGGAAATCCTTAGTACCTGCATATCCCCTACAGAAAATAGGCTTAATAATATGTATCTATGAATGTTAAGTAAACGTGGCTTAATATTTATATAGGTAGCCATATTGTGTTATCTGTATTAGAAATATAATTCTCTGGTGCTATTTTTTTATACGTTAACGAGTTCTCCACACGTTTGTAACAAAAACTGTGATTAATCGCCATAACGACACGAGCGTTGACTAGCGAAAAAGCACACTTTTACAAACAATTACACCTTCCAGTGGTGATGCGCGGGTTCGAACAATGCTGATGGGAGATTATCTCAGGCTCCGTGAGAACAGGCCACGGGGGCACTCCGAGACATGACGTATCTTGAGGAAGTACAGATCTTGCGTGTATTTCCTTGTCACTAATTTTTGCACGGCCGAAAATATATGTCGCCACACAGCTATAAATTGTATGTGAATCGTCCAAACTTATCCTAGACAATTGACCCTATTTTTGTACAAACCAAAAATGTTGTGTAACACGGGAACTCTCTCTTGCGTTTCTCCAAGCGAATCTTGATAAATTAAATCCAAACCACAAGTGTGACATACGAGTATGTCCATGTCACACATCTATTTACGTAATCTCGTGACGCGTTTTGTTATAATTACGTACAACAACGTCAAGATTTATGATACTAATAAATAACACTACTTCAGATCCATTATATAAATATATAGCAACATTGACTAATATGGAAGAAGCACGGCAGGTATGTAAGGACAGTGATATTTGGCACTCCGTGCCCTCAGCCTACCCTGTAAGGAACCTGGCGTGAAGATATGTATGTATGTATATAGAAACATTGAAAAATGAAAAAATGTTAGATGTAATATAATAAAGTTGAAAATGCTGTAGCGTCTGTAATTTATAAACACTTAATAAACAGCGTATAAGGGATGAACGTAATTACATTAATTGATCCGTTTCCGAAACGCAGTTTTTATTGGAATATGAATTCGAGACGAGTTTCATAGAATCAGGTTTTATAATACAAAACCGGTAGTGAATAAATATATCTCTTGAAGTATTTTTAAAATAAGTGGCATTATGACATATTGCAATAGGATTAAAAATAAAAGTCTTTTATGAACGAAGTGCTACAAAATATGTATTCAAACCTCAAAATAAAAATAGTAGGATAATAAAAATATTCCATTTATACGAGATTCATACAAATGCCACATCTATGCGTAATAATGAATATATCCCTATTATAAACATGATAAAATTCTACAAACATTGAATAACAAAAACGATTATGAAAATGTTGAATATTGATATCTATTTTCGCCTTGCACATCCTGTCATGTTTTAAAGCCTGTTGCAACGTCCTGCCATAACTATTACGCATATTACCAATATCCCTTCTTGCGTAACAGCCTACCAGGTACACGTAATCGGTACGAGAAAATCATTTATCCAATTATTTGAAATTCAATTACCAAAAATTGGTAATACGGTTAAGAATTAATACACTACACTTTACCCTTAATAAACGAATATTTATTGAATTGATTCCTTATTGAACTGAATTAAATTGAATATTAATTCAATTGAATTAATTGTTTTTGAACTAGCACTGTTCGATTAAATATAGTTTATAAATAATAATTATAGCACATAATGATATTTTTAATACCAAGATTGTAGATATTGTCTATTATTTTTGGCAATGAGCCTCAATAATTCTGTACTTAATATCTTGATATTTTCTGTAATTTAATATAACTTTTGTTTATGTACAGGCTAATACATATTTAATACTACCCGTTAACCAATAATAAAACACATCCCACAGGATTTTGCCTTTTTTGGTTCACTCCGCCCACCTTATGACGGCACATCACATTTTCTGCTACCCCTGTAACAAATAATAATGTTATAATAACTATATTCCCTTTCTTCTCCTATAGATTTTTTTTTACTATATCATACGAATTTATATAATTACTTTTATGATATATTTCAGAACATATGATAAATACTTTAAAGTAATTGTATTAATGTTCAATATTAAAATTAATATTAAAATATAAGAGGGTAATTATCATAATAATTAAACAAATACAGAGAAGTAAACAAATTAAACTTTTATTTATCAGAGTTTCAAAGGTTATTATTTAAACGCTCAGAAATATCTGTGCCTACAACTTATTCTTTTTTGAAACTCTTTGTCATATTTTCTTTTTTCATATGTACAAAATGGCGGCCTTTATGTTCGCAATAATTTCTAGGGTCATTGAAAATTAAAAAGTATTTATGTTGTCACATTTTCTTAAATCTTCCATCCATCGTATATAATAAGTGAACTCACATACATCACCGTAAATCTCCCTTAGATCCCTTATTAGCCAACTAATATCAAGCTTCTAAAATAATGACCTCGTGGATACCAATACCATGTTATATTAAATCATTTGAATAAATAATTGAATTTAATAATGATAATTTTCAGTGCTAATTGAATTTTATATTAAAATGTCCAAATTTCAAGCAATTAAGATATTGATGATTATTATTTTTTTAAAAGATCGAAGAGCTGCACAACGCATCGCACGTTTCCTGTTCATCGTATTGCAAGTCTGCGATCGACCGAACGAAACCTGTTCGAAATGGCATGATATCACCGCGAGGAATGTTTTGTTCGTTAAAAATGTACTTTGGCTAACCGCTGATGAGGTCAAGCCAAAAACGTTACGTCATTCCCAAGCGAATTGTTCTGTCAAGAGACGAGGTAGAGACGAAACATTTATTATTGTAGACGGAACAGAAGTTCAAATATGTATTTGTCTTTATATCTTATATGTATTTACGCAAATTTTAAAGATTTTTTTATAAATTGAAACAGACAGGTGGGTCAATTGATGGTAAGTGTCAAAAATAAAATGATTTGAAGATGCTAAACTCATTACCTATGACTACTATATTCTCATTTGCTATTTCAAAACAAAATATAATATTCAAAAGGAATGCAGTCTCAATTTCTTATTCCTATAGATTCAAGAACGTGTTTCTAACCAGCCTGTAGACTATTCCCACGATTCTGATTTTATCGATTACTATAATCAGTATAATACCATATGTAAATTACATATCTCCGGTTGTTAATTACGCTAATCTTATAAAGAACCAATAGTATCTCAAACTATATACAAATACTTTTGAAAACGCTAAGGACGTAAATTACATTTCATTACCGTAGGATTACTTTTGAAATGCTAATGAACCCTAAGACTAAATTGATATTTTTAATATAACCTAATACTCAAAGAACCATTTTATTATTATGAAGCAATTTTGCATTTTAAACCAAGCATGTCCTCTAAGTACGAGTACTGCAGTCAACCCAAGTCAAAGAACAATTATGAACACATTGATAATTCTGACTGTACATATGGCGATGTGAACGAATTGATTTCGAAAGTGATAACCCTAATAGGAACACAATCGTGTATATTTTATTTGCGTTCCGTCACGAAACTACGATAACCAAAAAATATCTGTTTGGGACTAAATAAAAAATATCCACAATATGAATTAATTTACTAGTAAATTTGATGGACGAAATAGAACGACGAACTATGTATAATGGTAAATGAATAATGAAATATGACGAACTATGTATAATTAATAATGAAATATGACCAACTACTCGTATAATGATGTTTCACTGCTGTGTTTTTTACGGTGCACTAATTAAAATAAAAATAAGACTAAAAGTTAGGGCATTAAAAATTGCAAATCATCCGGTTACATCTTTTTTAATTATTTGTTTGTACTCTGTTGGTCAAAATAAAAATAAAAAATTGTAAAATAATCAAGTGCATAAAAATATTGCTTGAACTTGTATACAATTTTATACGCAATGCAAATTGTTCATAACAACGGATATATGCACATAAAAATCCTTATATATTCTTTGTAAATAAACAATAATAAAATATAATAAATCCATCTCAAAATCTGTAGCTAAGGCAAATAGTGATTAAAGCGATAAAATGATATTAAACTTGTTACACCGCCCTCGTTTCACTCCAGCGCAACTTCACTCGGATCTACTAAATGAATTTTGCTCTAAGCGACCATTACAATCGCACGTGACTCCAAAATGCACTTTATTTTCTATTTCGGAGTTTTATTAAAGTTTGACGTAATTTTGAGAGAGATATTGCCTTTGAATGAATAAATTTTACAAAATAGTTGCTAAACATAAATTTGTATTATAATACAAGGTCGTTTACGCATTAGGCAGGGAACTCCGAGTGCAAAGGATCATTACAGACTTGACGTAGGTATATCTTACGCATTCTCTACTCTCTTCATACAAGTACGTCGGTTCCAAAACCTTCGGACCTCCATCAGCTAATAACTGACTCATTTGGTCAAGATATCTCAGATTATACATACATACATACATATATACTCGTAGCTTAAATATTAACAGTTCCACGAACACTGATATTACAATTAAATGAAAATAAAATTTCAAAAATGTTTTCATTATCATTCTGAAATTTCTTTTGTGTTAACTAATAGGCTTCAATAGACGTTATCAATATGATAAAGTTTATTAATCTAATATATTTATTTAATTCACTAATTTATTCAAACAGATGTTTGTGATAAGACACTGCGTTGTGAAATTTCTAAAATAATTAGGGTATGAAGTATTTTCATACCGAAAATGTTGTCGGACAAATATCTCAGCTCTTTTGTGTTTGAACCAAAAGAGAATTGTTAAAATATATACTCATAATGTTGACTCTTGATTTTAGTTGATAACAATGTGACAGCTTGCTACTATAAATTATCTTAACGTACGCATTAACAGTCGAACGTGTACTGAAATTGTGATAAAATGAAAGCCAAATTTTGAAATTCATATAGGAATTTCTAATATAAAGCGAGCTATGGGAATAGTTATATAAATATAGTACTTTCTCCGCGAGCAGTGTCATTCAGAACTTGATGAGTGTCTATATCTTGCGCCAATCGGTTCTGTAACAATGTAGAGATAAAAACGTTCATAGCCTTATTATCCACACAATGTAGGCTTCCGTCTTGAAGAAAACTAAAATATGATGTTTCGTTTCGCAGATTTACGATGTTGATAAGGTGTCGGGCGACACTCGGTGTCGTCGCGCTCCTTTTACTGGCTGCCACGCCCACCAGCTCTGAGGTAAGCCGCCTACAATGTAATTTTAAGAATAAGCTCTACGTACCAGGGTTTAGAGGGAATTTCGTTCGGAAACGAGACGAATTTATATAGAGTAAAATGTATTTTATTTCCTCAGTCCTTTTTCAACCGTTCGATTTCTATTCCAAATATGTCCGTAATACTGAAAATATTTCTAAATGTTAAAAAATAGCTAGTTCACATATTGACACGGTACGTAATAAAAAGTGATGAAAAGATGTTTCCCAACAATTTTGTCTCAAATGCACCCTTCTCTGAATTTCATATCGCATGATGAAAAATTTAATACTTCGTTGTGTCGTATATCTTACATGATAACTTCTAAGCTCCACTTTCGTCTAGTACTGTTTCGTTTTATGACCCAATATTTCAAGAGAAAATCCTTTTGAAAAGCGACAACTTTTGATTATTATTAAATCCCTTTTATATTCGCTTCGTCATTCGTTAAGTCACTGAAGTGTTTTGTTCATTTTTCTTATTATATGTTCACTTTTGTTACATACATGACTACATCATTCTACGTTATTCAAACTGTTTATCCCTAACAATGACAGCGGCATTAGCAACAAATACATAGATTATCTGTATTAGGATTGCAATGCGTACTATTCAAATACCATTACGAGTAACGATACATCTCTTTTCAAAGGAACAAACAAATTTTGATTAGCATCAGCAACAAAGAACAATACAGTCTATTTAAAAATTGATATCCATTCTTAATAATCTTCCATACACAAACGAGAATCATATAACCGTAACTAAGTGTGCATCTAATGAAATTAATCCTTACGGATATGTCTCGTTTTAAAAATTCTTTGGCAATACTTCAATCTGTATGCAACTCGTATGATACTGTTTCAGTATTTTAAAAAACTAGTAGAAGGTAGAAGAAGTAAAGAGAAATATAACGTTGAAAGTATTTTAATTGTCTTGCCCATTTTTATAGACTGTTATAAAACTTTCCGTCTTAACCGTCCTGTTTTTCATTAGGAGATGGTTACAATACTCCAAACGGATATTGCCTCTACTTGTCTCAGTCAAATCAAAAGCGGTATTGTATGTTAAACAGACAATATTTTTGAAAGTCGGTAGGTACGTATGAAATATTTCAATCAACATATAGACATAGGTATTTTAATAATTTTGTATCAGATCAATATTCGTAATTATGATATGGTTATATTAAGTTAAAATTAAAAAAAGCCTTTTAAGTGCTAAATGAATCGCTGAAAGGTAGTTTTTACGAATCTTTCTGTACTTCGGAAGTCATGCAAATATAGAAGTCAGCTTTTAGACAATCTTTTTTTGACAAGTAGTAAGCAGTCTTTAATAATTTTAGTCAGTTGGCTCGCATCTAAATTCTATTTCGATCAAACCATATTGGGACGACATGGTAGAGTATGCTCTAAATTATCTTCAAAGCCGAGAGTAAAAGATACCTTAATCCGTAGAAATTTCAAGAGAAATATTAAAGCCTCATAAATTTTGGTCTATATTCGTACTATAAACTTCATGAAAACTCAAATAATACCAAAGAATTCATGAAACCACTAACGCACCCTTCCATTAAACATTTTGTTTTTACTACTTTCGTTGATGCATATGTTGTGTACGTTTAATGAAGGTTAATTACGAAAGTTTCGTCCGCGTATTCGCAACATTTTGCCGTAGACGACAGCGACACATTTTGCTAAAATATAAATAGGCAATGGATTTAAAGTTTAAAGCAATGTGATGAAAATAAGCGCGGGAAAATGATCTATCAATGCCATAGTTTCCTACTACATCATATCGCATTTACATCAGAACTCCAACTGTAAGTGGAAAACTTACGTAAATACTCATATTTCTCGTAGGGATACATTATAAATTGTTATTTAATATTTGAGTGGCGTTTCTTTTAATTAAAACTGAAATGCGAAGTCTGGCGGTGCGTGGAAACCTCCTAATTTAATTCCCCGTCAAACTCAAATGCCATACCAACAGGTTCTCTGTGTGAAGCGCTAGTAATTTTATTTTATTCATATTCTCTGGGTACAAAGTTGAATAAATAAATAAAAAAATAATCAAATACACAATGTTGCTGCAACTTGGAGAGTACCTACGGTTATATCTTTACATAACTTAATGTTAACCAAAGCTAAACTGTAATTCAATAAGTGCATTAGTGTGCGATTTTAAACTATTTAAAACATTATTTTTTTAAAATACTAATTAGAGACGTGACTAAGACCGCTCGTAAAACCAAGTGAACAGAACAAATATCCGAGCCTAAACAACTTTCATCCACCTGCCAATGCAAATTGTCATTCTGCAGCCAGTTAGACAAACCTTGCGGCAAGCGAGCCCTTGTAACAACATTGTTTTATTCGTTTAAGGGAACATATTGTTTACAACAGCCGACACGCAAACATCACGCTGTATATCATCCAATCGGAATACGATTAACTCATTAATAAATAAACGAACCGTGATTCCGTAACTATTATTTGCGCAGTTTCCAATTGGTTTTGATCAAATAGTTTGTACAGGATCCATTGTGCGTGTACGTAGATTTATTGATAGCGAAATAGATTATAAATTCCCGTTGTACGCAATTACTTTTAACTATTCTTTAAGGCGGGTGAGGTGCACCAAACCAACGCACCGGGATAATTCTAGGCTTAACTATTCTCATACTGAAAAAAGACCCACATCCAAAAGTAGACAGATAAAAATATCTAAGATCGCCTCTAGTCCGCGGCGAATTGCATGGGTAAAAGATTTCGGGCCTCAAGAATCCCTTCTTTATCCGCCATATCCCAAGGGAACAACCGCCCCCGGTAACCCCACCTTTATACCATATCACAACCATCAATGACAATAATTATATCTACAAGTATAACGATACGTTATAACAGGTCTTTGAGTAAAAAAAAAATTATCAGCAGTATAACAAATATCATATAAACATCATCGTGTACACAATATAATGCGATCAACAAACAATCAAATTAATGAAAATGTTGTTGGAGAAGAATTTACTCTAATTTATGTTCCCCTTTGCTCCCTCAGTTCATACAGGATATGAGTACAATAATCCACACTAGTGCACTATAAGCACCTCTGACACTTTCCGGGGGAAACCCTTGATCGGCAGTAAGGAGTTAATGGATTCCGGTTAAATGTGTACAAATTCGAGCGAGCCTAACCATATCTGAGACCGCACGTGTATGTTACATTACCCTTACGTAAATTCAATTTATTACATGTTACGTAACTATTTTCGAGACACTACGACTGAATGAAATTTTTACTTATAATAAAGATTTTTTGCGTCAAATGTGGTGATTGGAAAGATTTTATCAATTTGAAAATGCAAACATATTTTGACGATAATAAATTAATATCCATAAAAATAAAATTTTTGCCAAGAACTTTTTTGTTGTCTAATACCACCGTAACAAATCCAAGGACCCATTCAAATAATCACAGCGATTTGATGAATAATTAAATGTTATATTAATCAATTGAAATACAATTTTATCAATTTTTAAAGACCAGTTTTATCATTTATCAATTGTTCAGTGCGAGTTGGTTGAACGGTCACGGGTGATGGGTGCCCTCGCGCTCGCTTTCCCCGCTGTGCCAACCATTTACAGATGTTATTGTTTTTAAAAATAGAATTTATCACTCATACAATCCTCTATGTAAGCTGATAAAAACATCAAAACGTGAAGTTAAATGCCGTGTGTGGCTTTATTCTGTGCCCGGTATATGGCAATAGGTTCATCATCTATTCCATTGTGGTACGTAAACGTAAGCGGTGAAACGTGGGGGTGTACTACATTCTCCAGCTTACCCCTTCAGGGATTACAGACGTTATGTTGCTTTTCTTCAATACATTTGCATTTTTAATATAAGATGTTTGAAAGTACAACTACTTCATGAATACATCATATATACATAAATACATACATCATCAGCCTACTCCCGTCCGCCGCTGCACATAGGCCTCTCCAATAGCACGCCATTGGGCTCGATCTCCACTAACAATTCTCGCTCCTAATAAATACCTATGCAATTTTTATAATCCTTGAAAAGCATGTGTTCATTTATTGACTGACCTGAACGACCTTCAAAGGATTCGCGTATTCACTACACCTAACCGTACATTACGCCGGACCATGAACGGCGCGCGGAGACGTGTAAAATTTGGCACAGTTCAAGTTTACGAGTATATAAGTAAAATGAAGAAGGGCAAAAAGCTAAAGTTTTATGCACAATACGTGTAACAAACAAATGTAATGCAATTAAATAAAACATTATTGTTTATGACTATACCACCAATGTCAGACACCTAATAAACTGGGTTTCAAACAATAACTCAGCTTAGAGTTAGAAAGGTATACTTGTAGAAAAATGAAAATAACCTTTAAACTTAATACATAATTTAATTAATTACGGTGAAATTTCGTCTAGTATCCTCCCAGAAACTACTTTCAATGTAAAATTTGCTAATAATACATTTTTGTTTACAGGGCAACATCTTCACGTGTCCAAATGGTGAGTAAAAACCCCATTTTTGTAACTTTATTATCTGTGACATATACCCAACTGGCGCGAACACAACTGTCAGTTTCAATTGGTTTTCTCATGCGCGAACCGAATAAAAAAATCGGTGAAAGCTTCGAAATAAACGGCAACACATTCGACTTAACTAGCTATATTCTTTTATTAAATTTAATATTAGTTTCGATACTTTAATATTGTGCGTGTATTACACACGTGGGAAATTATTATATACATAAACGTAGAATCTGTAAAAAATAAAAATAATCTTCAATAACATTTTCGATATTAAACCCAGTAATACGGCTTCTTTCTTCCGTAATCTTCCATAAGTTTAGACACTGGCATATTTTTACTTATTTCTATATAATTTATTTTCAAGTACTAAAACAAAAACCAGCCATTAATAATTATCCGGATAAAGTCCAGAATTGGTCTCAAAGAACTTTATATCATGCAACGTTTGACATTACGAATATAATATGTACATATACATATGCCTACATTGAATGCTATTGGAACATTCTTTTAAGCTCGCTTAACATTCTCAATGTGTCAGTTACCCTATCAGGTCAAAGAGGGTTGGCTTAAAGTGTTTCTCGTGAACATTTGGCTGATATGATGAACTGACAGGCGTAGTAGTAGTTATGTTATTATTATTATTATACAGTTCTTATTGTATATTTAAAGCCGATTTTATTTCTTGTTTATGTTATAATTTTATATGTGCGTTAAATTAAATGAACAATATATAAAACAAAAGATATTTGCGTATATGTGTATGTTTTTGGTTAGAGTTATTTTTGTAATTATATTTTTGTTACTTCTAGTATTAGAGGCATGTATTTATTGTCACGCATGGTCTCCATATAGAATTCACGTCGTGATAACCATATAGCTTGGTAAAATATCAAAGAAATATTTATTCCATTCTAATGTAAATTTTTAAAACAAGATATGATTAGAAAATGAAATAAAAATAATCCAGTACACTCAATTCAATTTTACATATCTTTACACGTAGATCATAATTTACGACAGTCATGCATACGAGAAAAACTCGTAACAGAATGTAGAGCAAGTAATTCGGATGCTATGCGCCAGTTTCCCATATCTATTGTTCTCATACTCTTAATTCGCTTAAAACAATATGAAGTGTACTAAAACTGAGAGACAAACATCGTACCACGGCGCTACAATGGCCGAATAATATTTAATGCATGTTTTAGTTTTCATTAAACTAACATACTTTGCAGTGAACACGGCAAACAATAGTCAGATGAAACTCGCACAAATTCCACGTAAACACCGCGACCACAGTATCGGCTTAAAGCGAACATTTCCATAATTCTGTATAGTTTACCGGCATTGAAATATAATATTCACAGATATTGACAGTTCGTCAGTATACTCTACATGGTAAAGATAGAGTATGAGCACATACGGTCTCTAGAGGTCCGTTTTCGCCATCTAATTTATCACGTATGTTCGCCCGTTAATGTAGTCGTGAAACAAAGCAGACTTCGTCGGTCTTACTTCCTCGAATGTGTTTATTAATTTAAACTAGCGACCATAATGTCATACGGAACTAAGAGCGCCCTTATTTATGATCGCATTCGTTATCGAGATTAATTTTAACATTAACATGCGCAGTTCAGTTCTTTGTTTAAATATTATTCGGTATTTGGGGTCTAAGTGACTAAAGACGTAGGTACGTTTTAACTTCTATGTAAGCGTAAAATTAATACAAATAGTAATAATCATCATCATCATCCTCATACTCATTATCATCGTTATTATCATTATCATTATCATCATCTCGTGATCGTCTACTCCAAGAGCACCATACTGTAGTAAATGCTATTAATATTTAAATATAAAAGAAACGAACAAAAACGTAGAGATATAGAGTAATTACGCAAGATGTTGGACGCGACCTCAAGGAAGGCTCGCAATTTGAGGTTTGGGATTAAGGTCTAACATAATCGGTGAGGTTAAATCGGCACGTATTTATTGACCACAGCTAATTGATGAGATTTGTAATTACATTTGCATTGCAGAATGTAATTTAACACAAAACTTTAACGTAACAAAAAATATATTAATAATATATTATAAATTGTATTAATTAGCTCGTCACGGTGGTTTTAATCGGATTTAAAATATGCCATTTGGTTTAAAAAAGAGTCAAAGTTGACCACACTGATCACTTGTATCATCAATAATCATATAGACGCTGAAATTGTTATCATTCATTAAAAGAATACATCATGTGATCAGGCTAAGCTAACAAATCTTAAGACTGAGATAAATCAAATTGATTCGCGATTGAACCCCTGATAAAAGGCTTTACCGACTTGAATATCTGTCTCTTAGTTACGTAAAAAGGTTACATGGTTATAAATGTAAATTAATATTGCAATTCCTTTGACATGGTAAGGTGTGCTCGACGTAGCTGATGCAAAACCAAAGAGTTAAAGGTGAAGGCTAAACAGGTTACAAAATGTATTAATTAAATAATTATGTATTTTAACATAAAACAATAATTAACCTAGACTTCCACTAATGAAGAACATATTTGCATAGTGAAAGTTTCATTCTCAACATTTAATCATAACCTTCTGACGAGCTCGAATATGGGTTTTTTAGGTAAATGTCAATTTATTGCCGAATTTTTGCCGTTAATTAAGCAAATTTACGTTTCATTCTGCATGAATCTTTAGAGTTAAGAACTTAATCTTTTAAATTAAAGAAATTCAAAATTACACAAAGTAACTTTAATATATTTGATAATTACTTCGAGTCACAAATTCTAACTTAGCATGCGTCTCTGGAGAGAGTCTTTAATTAAAAATCCTATTTAATTTATTTTCTTAAGGATAAGACGGTGGTAACGCCTCTTACGTACAATTGTCGAAACGTTCGGTGTAATACTGTAGATACGGTATGTCTGTAACATTTTGAGTCTTATTTCGTTTACAATAGAGTGCTATATTATTTAGTCGCAACGAATTGTGCCACAGTGATTAAAGCAGATGTAAGCTTCCTGTATGTCAGGCCTAAGATCTATCACTGTTGATGTTGTGTTGCAATATTCAGACTTCAAGAGGAAACAATAAAAAGGACATTAAGTAAATGCTTAAAAAAAAGACTATCTTGTTTTACAGTTATTAAAGTTCGATTTCCGCTTTGTAATTTTGCCGCTACTGCCCCAGTGAAGACCAATATTTTTTATTTTAAAAACTATTTACATTTTACAACATACTTATTTAACACATAACCAGCAACGTAGTGGCTCAATCAGGCTCGATTATGCGTCAAGTATTGAGCAACGTTTTCGCAGAAATAAAAATGCATCTATAGGTGGACTTAAGCAGGATATGAGCATAATACAAAAACTCAATTTTAGTAAATTATCTCTTGACTGCAACAACTTCTCGCTTCAAATATCTCACAGTTGTAGTATTTTTGTGTAATTTTTACACCTCTTCCTTGCAACATAATTATCTTATATCCATTTCGATCAATCCTCTCATAAACAGGATAGAGAATATGATGAAGTGTGTATGTACATATATTGCTCAAGAAATTCCAAGTGAACATTTCAACATGGACTTCTCAATGAATAAAATCTAGTTGCTCAAGAAAATAACGTTTGTATATACAGGCATTGAGACAAATGTTGGGGCAATAACGTAAATTCAGAAATATGTTATGATATCGTAATATAATTGTGGATTGTTGAATTTTATACATATTATAACATGTTAAATTATTTCCGTATTGATAATAATTTTGGTAATAAATTATATTAAGTGCTTTCCAGTATTTTTCATGAATTCAAATGAAGCAACGAACGTGTCACCGATGTCGTGGCAGATTTGATACACTTAGGAGGAGAGATAACGGTAGTGTTAACTTGGGGCGCAAACTAAACGAATTAGGCGGGCCACCGGGTTGGGGAATCTTCATCAGCCGGAAAATTAATGCAGGGAAATTGCCTTGACACACGTATAGAGCTGGATTGCTTGTATCCACCTCCATTACCGAACTGGAAGGAGCTGTGCAAAATGATAGTTACGAATAAATTTCAGTTGCATGTAATAAATTTTATGCTGTCTGACGTTCTTAAGATTTATGGGACTACTGCATTACGCAACATTGGATCATGTATAATTTTAATAATTTCTCACAAAATCCATGTCGGATAGAGTTAGAAATGAATGCAAAATTAAATCACATCGAACGCTGATATAAAAATTCACTAAAATCCGAACTGAACGCAAAACAATGGTCTGATGTTATCGCGAGCTTTATCAAATCAAATATTTGTGCAAAGTAAGCACTGAGCGCTTTTGTTTTAGCTCGAACACAAAATAGAAAAAATGATAAAATCGTACAGTGAAATAAACATTTGTATTTTTTTTGTTTATCTTTGAAACGTTAGATTGGATCTTTGTAAGCTAAGGTCATCGTTCAGTTGTAAACATGTTTATCCTTAATATTGAAATAATCTTCATAGTGTTTTGTAACTCGCTTCAACTTATCTTGAATCTGACATATCATTAATTTTCCACACTCGATCATATGATACAATGTTGTTACACTACCGAGACAGTAAAATTACTGAGGATATTTAGGGTGTAGTTAATTTGAGACTAATACCACCATTTGCCATTTTCAGATAGATTAAGACATTTTGACGTGTAAATTAACGCGTCAACCAGCTGGAGAAATACGTCTCGTTGGATGGAAAACGGCAATCTATGAGAGCTTGTTTTAATTTCGTCACTTTGATCGTTTAAACTCTACTATTTAGTCATCCACTTCTCAAGATTAGACTTAAAAGATATTCGGATTTTAGAGATTAAAACGTTACTTTGAATTAATTTCCAATAAAGTTCTTGATGAACGATAATTAAAAAGGTCACTTGTAATTTGAAAACATCTTTCAAACACTACGAACGAATCTGACATGGAACACGCAGCAAAATAAAATACATCCGAACATTTGATTGATTGATTTTTTTTTGCTACTTCGTTATGTAAATTTTAGAAGTAAGAAACGTAATTTCACGCCTGTAATCCCCGAAGGGGTAGGCAGAGGGGTGTACTACACCCCCACGTTTCACCAGTTAAGTTTAAGTCCCATGGAATAGATGGTGAGCCTATACACCGGGTACCTACTGATCCAGACACCGAATCACTACTAGAAGTTCTAAATTATAAAAATCCAATAGTATCCGACCCGAGATTTGAACCCAGGACCTCCCGATCACGCTTGCAACCTCTCGACCAAGGAGGCAGTCAATTTTAAAAGTAATGACATTAAAATGCTTTTAATACATTTACGTTAATCGAATCATCCGACCACGATGAACATTCATAGAAACATCAACGAAATCGCCATAAACGAAAGTAAGTTTAAAAATCCACCAAAACACATCACAACCAAAAATGGAAAATATCGATATGAAGATATAAGCAACTGGATATATTTCGGTCACACTCATTCAACATACAACTATAAATGAATACCATGATAATTTTATTTACAATGCACACGAGCAAAAAGCTTCCTACAGCAACAAGAACAATTGTTATATACTGTGCAATAATGCGTATTGTCTTACAGATCTTCATACATAGATAAAGGGTATGGGGAACTAAAAACATTCTGAATGTATTCGAATACTCATAGAATACACACTGTATATATTTTTATCCTGATTTAATGCTGTACATTTTAAAACAACCAATAAATTACTCTAAATAACTGACATAAAGTTACCACCTCTGCCCTCACAGAATTAGACGTATTCCCAGTAGAGCTATAAAGTCGGGGCAAAGGCCTACTCGCTGCAATGTATAATTAAAATATCTCATCATAAGTCTGATGTGCTTTTCTATTATTTAGAAAAGCTTTTATGCCTCACAGAGTTTGTTATAGTGTTATGAGGACTGTCTAATGTCTAGTGTATTCATTTTGTTTATTCCATATTGTTTTAACTTGAGCTGTGTTTAAAGGGCGGTCTTTAAAAAACGTAACCTGGAAAAAAGTAGAAAGTTAAAAAAAAATTAAACGCAGGAGTGTACTACTTCCTCTGCATACATCTTAAGGGGTAACAAGCGCGATATTAATATTTCTGTCAAAAATATACATATTATATAGCATTTTCGTCATCGTCTTGTGATTGTTTTTTAATGAAAAATTGAAAACTGACAGATTTAGGAAACCAACTATCACGATGTTAATGATAATTCTTTATTTATTTTCAACATGACACGTAAAAAAATTAACATCACGCCTGTAATCCCCGAAGGGGTAGGCAGAGGAGTGTAGTACACTCCCACGTTTCGCCAGTTACGTTTAAGTCCCATGGAATAGATGGTGAACCTTTCACGTTTCCAAATAAGCAAAAACAACTTTAAAAATAAAAATATATTAATAAAAGGCATTTTACGTAGGCATAAGATTTCTGTAATCAATACGCGCGTAATTTGTGAACAGCGTAATAGAGAGTTATTAGACAGTACGAAATGTGAAAGGTGAACATGTAATTGCAATTCGACTTTTGTTTATTGTTTCGTAACAGTATGGTTGCTGAAGGCCGATTACACCTACATTGATTATTGTTAGACGATTACGTGTAGGCAGAGTTATAATTAAATACCAAACTGTACATAACTTAAAGAATATTGGAATGTTGCCAATGCTAATAAAATTTTAATATTAGTAAATTACCTAATACTAATAATAATAATATTACTAAATTACCTAATGCCTCACAGCGGAGGAAATTCGCGAAATTGATTCCGCGGTTCCCGTTTTCGTATTAAGCGTAATTACACGTCAATGCCAACAGGTTAATTAATAATTTCCAATCAACAAACGCGCATTGTAACAGGTACATAAATTCATCTATAAAATTACTTCTATTTAGAAGGCTTGTACCGTTGACGTTTCTGACATTTGAAGTTCCAGCAAATAGTAGTTTAAGCCCATCTCATTCCGAGAGGAGACCTGATATATAAATATTTTTTACATATTTACTTCTCCACTTCAGATATCTATTGCTTAAATATGAATCCTATAACACATTAATCATACATTCAGCGTGTCACATTCATTAATATCTGATGTAATGAAATGATATGCTAAGCGAATCGTAAATACCTGTCCTTAATGCATGTATGTATGTATCTTTGACTAACGGCATGTACGCTACTGAACCTTCAGGCTCACTGTGATATAGGTACTGTATATGTATGATTGAGATATGTCTCCTATCTACATAATATGATGTCGAATACCTGAATAATTAAATGAATGAATGATATATTATGTACCTGGCTGCGATCAACGTGAGCCCATGAACAAGACCCTCGGTTAGGTTCAAAACTTGTTAGGCTTTCCTGTAAAAAATATACTTAACTTAGGTATATATATTATTTAAATATTTACGATCAGTCTTATTATTTAGTCTCTTTAAAATTTCGAAAACGAATCCTTTAAAACAATTCTAAAGATTTTTCATTGCAGTTGTAATCATGTTGGTATATAATAGTTACAAAAGCAGCTTAAATAACGTTTTGTATAATATTTAACTGAGAAAACTATGTAGGTTTTTTTATACTGTGGTTCCAATCACTAGAATGACGTTAAGCTTCAAACTGTAATCTAGATATAGACGCAAATCTAATTTTAACAAACAAACGCTTGGTCCAACGACGGTTTCAAGCTCAGCAGGACAACATCTTCGTTTATGCTAGCCCTTTGATCTCTATATTAGGTCAGAACTTCAATACATGTTATTATCCAGCGACAGCGTTAACAAACCATGCACGTGCACATCAAGCTTCCACCATAGGGTGAATCATTTAAATAAAGATCGTAAATTTAAAGAAAATTCAAAGTTTAATGTTCATAGTTCCATTTATAAGCCATTTAAACCTACTCGGATACGATGAGTGGATGCGGGGGCCTACATTGTAATGGTAATTGTTTTTCTATTAGACATAAAAAAGTATTATCACAATTTCCATTGCATAAATATCATTATTATCATCATCGTTATCAGCCTACTTTCGTCCACTTCTGGACATAGGGCACACCAATGGCACGCCTCTGAGCTCGATCTTCAGCTCTTCGCATCCAACCACTGCCAGCCATTTTGCGTATATCGTCACTTCGCCAAGCTGGAGGGTGTCCTACGCTACGCTTGCCAAATAATATAAATATATTATAAAATAAATTGTGTATTTACATTAGGATTTCAAATAATTTACTATTGACCAGTACTAAGTACCTACTAGTCGACTTATATGTATTAATATGCAATTTATTTTACTTTTAACCTTATAATAATAATTATATGACTTACATGCAATCAACGACACACTTTACATGGTATAATTATATAACAAAATTAAATAATGCGTTTCACCTCTTTCAATCAGTTTACGATTGACCACTATGTAGGTACGAGCATAATCCGAACGCGTTTCCGAAGACATGTGAATAACATTAGTGTCGCTCTACATTCGCCCACTAAAGTAAACCTAACCAATATATCGAAACTAGAGTTACTAGAGATTAAGCTTTGATATCTCGCTGTAGCTATTACGAATTTTAATAAATATTCAGTATTTTAATTAAAGAGAACTTTCTACCAATTATACCTACTTTTCAATTTCAATATTACTCTACTCAGCTATGTCTAATAGGATATTCTAGGTAATTATGCTATGAACAGATATACCACATCAAAAAAACAGTTAATTTTTATCATTTGTACGAAGCGAAAGTACGTGATTAACGATTTTCTTGAACCTATGCTAATATCACTTAAGTTTTTGTGTCAATATGAATGGTTATTATAGAGTCGACCAACACCAACCTCGGCGCAGAGAAAGCATTTAGAAAATATCAATGAAATTAATGTAATATAATATACTGTATATATGTATCTATGTTTTATTAAGTATATATTCAATTAATGTAATGTGAATGACTCTTCAGTAACAACTAGAAATCATAGTCAATATATCACGAATGATATTGTAACATGTTGGATTAACAACTTTTAAAATCTGTCAATTAAATATTCTGGTACTCAATTGTTATTCAAAAGGTCATTGTATTGAACATATTTCAAGTCGCCACTGGTCTGCAAAGTAAAGATACGTGGGTTGTGAATACAAAGTGACTCAGGTCATATATTTTCGGGACCATTTTCGAAGTTTGGAGAGCATATTAAGTCCTTGATGTATATTGTTATAGACAAATAACTAGCCTCCAGGGCGACTTCCAAAGTTCTGGTACACGAAAAAGCTATCACAAATTAGATTGAATAAAATACATTTATTCCTGGCCGTACCTACTTATGTTTGCAAGTCAATACAATTTTATTGATTTATATTTAGGGTAGTATGCCCTACGGAATCAAACTGAATGGAATTGTTTCGCCATACTACTAAAACACAAAAAGTTAGACGGCTAAGTGTCTTTTAGGCTCGTGTGCTTCGATTATATGTACATATATATTATTATATTGTTTTAATTTGTATATGTATTTTTAAATTACACCATAACTCATGATATTGATAATAAAAATACTTAAGTATCTAATCAACTATCAAAGAATTAATACAGTACATACCAGATTAATAAACATTGTTATTAGGTGTATATAAAATTGTGATTTGCAAAATAATTATCCATGGTAGATATTACTTATAGGTATTATTAATAATACGCATTTGCTATCGAGTGGCGTTTAACATGGGTTTAGATTCTTTGACCTACTCCTCTAACCGACGTGGTGCCATCAATCAGTAGTTGAAAGAAGACAAAAATTTGGTCCATTGCAAATTGAAACCGCATGTCTAGCTTTTGAGTATGATTTGCGGCATGATCAGTTGTGACTCGTAAAGTAAGTTGTAAGTAAGTTCTGATGTAAACGTACAAAAAATCTTATATCCAATCATTAAAGGTGGTCTTTTAATCTAGGATAGAATACCAAATGGGAATTGATTAAAACAATTAGCGCTAATTGTGTCCAATTACTCTGCTATTAGCACTAAAAATCTTCTTGAAGTTTTAAATTGCATATTGTATAGTTGATTAGCTCTGGAAAAAAGGTCCCACAAGATTAGACATAAACAGATATTGAATTATCTATAGTTGTTATATAACGAATTTTGGATGTGTAATCGATAAAATAAGAAATAGAGCAAACTAAACAGATATTATAAATGTGTGCTAAATATAAGTGCACGAAATAAACATCGGTTTTAATATAAGCTCGCATTAGAAATGAATAAACAACGAAAACTATTAAAAACAACTCGTTTTCGATACGGCAATTTGAAAGGTTTTTAGAGTATTCCAGAGTTTTCTAGAAGGCGAACGATCAAAGAAAACGATTCCCAAGTGTTAACCAAACGGACGTGGCTATTGTCCATTAAGAGGCAAGAAATTCCACCGCTTTCACCGACTGCGCCGAGTTATGAAGCCTCAAGATAGTTCCAATACGCCGTCGCTTCTCAAACTTTAGGATATTTGTACCTCCACACCATACAGTATGAGCATCTGATACGAGACTTATGAAATAATACTTTACTTCAGTTTTATTGTAAACACAGTAACGTAAATTCTGTAAAACATTTTCAGTGAATGTCACATACGACTACAGAAAACAAACCTATAAAACTGTTTATATTAAAATTCCATATTCCGATGATTTGGTTAGTACACGTTACAGTCATGTTAACGTGAGTTATTACATGTTACTTTAAATTATATATTTTATAATAATTATAAGCCAACATTTTTATATCGTAAAAATAAGGTTGAGAAGCTCGTCGTAGATAAATGCAATTGACGGGGCGCGTTCTTGCACACTAGCGCTTCCGTATTGAAGGTTGCGACGATTGACAAAGGAAATAACTATTTGTTCTATAACAAAACTTCTCAATATACAATTCAAATATGACATTTTATATCTGGTTCCCAAACTTGACGTACGTACTTTAAATACTCAGCTATGAATTATGACTTTCGTATTGTGTATATATAATGGTTAAAGTAACGATTTACTTAGTTTATTTTCACGGCGTGATATTAAAATACAGATTGCGACCACCATCTCTACATAGGCATACGTTTGAGCTTCACCCAGGAAACTCCGTTATATTCCATGTACACAATCATTACATGCATTATGAGAAATAGCGCAAGCTTAAAGATGAAGTGGTCCATTAAATGCTCTACATGTTATATAAAATTACTATGAAGATAATATAACTTAAGCGTAGTTTTATAAATACGTACGCGAATAGGAAGATATTGCAAATTGTAGAGCAGTCATTTTCATACAAAGTTTCTTATATAATAGTGAAGCAAAATCGTGCGGTCCATAAAATTGATGATAAAATCTTAATTACAATTCGAGACAAGATCTCACATAACAAAATAAGGCAGATTGTACATAATTACTTAATCACGGCTCTACATCATCAATTAGCGTAGTTAATTTCGTCACTGTGTGTTCCACATTTATGTATTTTTTCTCTTCCAAAATTTATCCACACCAAATTCACTAACTAATTTATCGGTAGTATAGATACACTTTTTCTTTGAGAGTTATACATAATATAAAATTCGTTTCGGGAGTTCATTTAATACTACAATAGGTAATGTTTAAATTCGATAAAAAAAGTTATTGCCTCACTCTTTTGACTTGGACTTACACAGGAACAAAAGAAATAGATCTTCGCGCTGAATTTAGGAAAAAATAACACTACAAAAATATGAGACAAGTTGACAGGCTTTATAACTTAACTAGCTAAGCGAGTTGGTACGCTTATAATGAACTAAACTGACTAATTACTGTAATGAATACATTAGGTGTATGGAAAAACTGAAGACATTTCTAACTCTATTTCGAACTGTAGAGAACAATAAATCTCCTTGCTCTACAGCCAATCAATTCAAAATAGTTCCAGTACCGTAGCAATAAACAGAGTATTATATAATAGTAATAATTGAATCTCATTTTATGAGAACATGTTTCCTACCGTTACTTTCTGGTCCACGGCAACTCGACCACAGCTCCGTAGTATAATAACCGACTTAGATATCTGCATTTTATAACATCACTACCGCTATATAGAGACCATTCTATCACACGAATGCAAAAGTAATAAATGCTAAACTAGTTGGCGGCTGAGCGGTTTACTTAATCAGTTCAACATGTACAAGTATAACTGTCAAGTAACTAATGCGTCGAACGGAACGTATACTTACACTATTATTTTCGAAGTACTGGATAACATACTGATAGCGTGTTTTTAAGTCTGTAAGAGATAATTTTTTTCATGTATCTTTTATTGTTTGTAACAGAAGGCAGACTTAATGACAAGTGGTATTTTCTACCAGTCAACACAGGTGATGATAAGTAATTTTAATATATATAACTATATTTGTTAATATGTTATATATACGTATGTAATGAAACAAAGATTATAAGTATACGAAAATATAATTATATTTTATAAAATTTTGTTTAATTTTTGGTTACAGTCAAAATAAATAATAAATATGTTTTCGTCAGGTGAATTCAAATCGAGGTACATATTTACGTGCGTTTTTTTCTAACAATTGCGAAGAAACTCTTTGGCAACTCTTTCTTACCCACCAGAGAGCAATGATTACCTTCATTAATGAGAAACTTTATGTATATATGTACTTTTCACTGGATTATTATTTTTAATTATTATTTCATCCGTTCACATAAAAAATTAAAGCATTTTTTATCTATATTTATGAATGAGGTTAATACCTAGTATCCACTAACATATTTTACAAGGCACGTTTTTACAAAGTCGTGAACAACAGAATAAGAATGCCCGGTCTAATATTGCACAATATCCAGCCAACACATCGCCTTATATCTCTTGTGCCACTATGCATTGTGTCGCCCACAGTAATATGAATTTCATGGACATACTCAACGTACGATCTATCGTTATTCATACATGGATGTACGAGAAGAGCCCACATAGCGACGCTGCAGAGCTCTACCAACGTACCAAGTTGGAGTTAATTAAAACTGATTGTGTTGGAACGCAAACGTTCTAAGGCGAGATTGTTAAATCCTTAAATTGAGTGCGTATATTATTACATTAAATATTTATACTTACATACATCCGGAGTAGGCAAAGAGCACCGACTACAAAACATCTCTATCCTTCTAACCTGACATGCTTTTCCTACATTCATCACTATTTGTAGACGCAAATCAATTTGAAAAATTTCTAAAATCTGATTGCCTTCTTTCAGTCCTCGCTGCCTACGCCATAAAACACTCGGAATGGCGGTGTAACAATAATAATAATTTATCTCATTTCAATAGCTAATTACGCTTCTTGAGTAAATAAATTAATTATTCCTTTTTCCAGTCCTCCCTTTAACATTAATAATGGAATAGCATTTATTGATCTATGAATACAATAATTTTTAAATATTATTTTTAACAATCTGCTTGTAAAACAACGGATTTATGAACTGCTTAACTTTAAGGCTGTCATTTTTTTAAAATTCCTTTATGAATAATCTTAAGGTTATATTCATGTACAAACAATACAATACAACCTTGTTTAAATAAAACAATGCCATACAATATATCCCACTAATTATTTATATCGTACAACATAATATAATATACATTTATTCATGCGTAATTTTTTATTGCACTGATTGAATATAATTAATAGATATACGAAATGATTCATAAGCTCGGCGCTGCAAGTTTTATGCTGTATTCAAGGCCACGACATATTTATTCAAATGATATGAATCACTATTATTATCTAATATTACGTGTAGGTAAATTAAATATCGATACGCCTGAATTGCCCCGAAAGTGTAGGCAGAAGAATGTAGTACACCCACTTATTATTATTTACCTATGTTACTGGTAGGTACCATGGAATAGAAGGTGACAGGTAACAATTGATTATTTTGTTATATATGTATGTAGTTAAGGGGCTAGAGAGCTACTGTCGTTATTACATGAACTACTATAACCAATCATAATGATATAATTTTGATTGGAATCGTATTAAAAGTGTTGCTACCCATCAGTATTTCCCTATTTCAATTATATTTTTAGCGTAGGTAACGCTGATGCTAGGCTATGCTCTGCTGTATTTTAATTTCCTTTTGCCGCTTATCAGAGAGCAGCAGAGAGCATAGAGCATAGCAGCAGCAGCAGAGGTCGTTCGTACGCCGCGGCGGATAATCGCCGCTAGGTATACGAGATTACGGGCCTCGAGGCTCCCCTCTTTACCCGGGCAGTCTCAGGGGGTCAACTGCCCCCCGGTGATTTCTCCCCGTCTTATCAGACGGTGACGTGGTATGTGGTCGTCACTCGCCGACCATTAGGTCGCTGTTCAGCAGCGTCCTGTCACTCAACGAGCTCCCGCGGGAGCGGGAGCCCGTCAGGAGGACGTGCATGTAATGGAGCGAAGCCCCTGAGATGAGCATGCGGTCCGTTATCGGCCCGGTCGTACATACGCCGGGCCAGACGGGCCACAAACTCATCCAGGGGTTCCATTTTGAAGTCGCGCTCCAGCACGTCGTTCCTGACGTAGCGACCCGCTCCCGCGATTGCTCGCAGTGACAGGTTCTGCTGCGCCCGGAGACGGCGGCGCTGCGACTCTACTACCAACGCGTACCACGCTGGTGCCGCGTAGGTGAGTCGTGGACGGATGTATGCCTTGTACACCCGTAGCTTTATATGGTACGGTAACCTGGATGTCAACACCGGTCGGAGTACCGCTCGTGCGGCGCGCGCCTGGCGGATCGAGTGTTCCACCTGCGCGCGCATACGCAACGAGCGGTCGATGTGACATCCGAGGTACTTGGCTACGGGCTCCCAAGCCACCACCCGGCCACGAAGGCTCAACGGCGGCGGCGTGGTGCGTTTGCGGCTGAACAGTGTGGCGACCGTCTTACCGACATTGACGGTCATCCTCCACTTGTCCAGCCACTCGGGTAGCAAGTCGAGCAGCCGCTGCATCCTAGACGCAGCGAGCCACGCTCGGCGGGACGACGCAAAGAACGCGCTGTCGTCAGCGTACAGCGCCAGTTGGACGTCACGCTCTCCCTCTCGCAGGTGACCCTCGAGAGTGGGGACGTCATTGGTATAAACCGCGTATAACAGCGGCGACAGACAACTGCCTTGCGGCACGCCGGCACGAATCGGGCGTGGGGAGGAGGTTGCGCCCTCGACCGATACAACGAACTGCCGCCCATCAAGAAACGACGCCACTAACCTAACCAGCAGCGCCGACGCGGGCGAATCCAGCAGTTTGTACAGGAGCCCAATGTGCCATACACCGCCTGTGCACCGCCTGTGCACCGCCCAAGGTTGAGCTCGCCTGTCAAATGGTGGACCACCCGCGTCAGTTGCAGCGTTTCTCTACTAGATCACGCGACTGAATTTAGAATTATGTCAGCTAAAATACTTTAAAGAGAAATGTTATACATTTTTAAGTTTTCTTCTACTTCTTGGTTCAATTGTCACGTGGAAACAGATGAGCATTTTTTAATTTATTTGATGTGGTGATATTGAACTAGGTCAAAAGCTAATTAAATTCGCAATGAGGTTAACAAGCAAGGTACCAAAACTTTCTTTGTGTAAGAATTACTGGAAAATTTGTGACGCCCACAACTTCGTATATGCACAAATCAGTCAACACACAATACACTTTGGAGAGTGCGCGCTCGAGCTCTACAGTCTAGTTCCACCTACACCCTTGTACCACCGGACGTCTAGACGTACTGCAGGATACCACCTGCATCTGGTAGACACGCCTATAAGCAGGAAGTCTTGAATTCTTGTAATTATCTAAGAAGGGCTTGAACGCGAGTTAAAATAAATATTCATCCACCTAATAAGGACCATCTGTCCTTATTAGGTCCACAGGTGGATATGGCAAAGTAGCAGTTTCGATAGCCATTCGGGGAATTTATATTTTCTATCGACATGCATTCGTCATATCTCAGACAAGTCTAAAATAATTAAATAGCATTTGCGTGCTTCCTTTAACGGCAATCCCTGTAACCCGCTAAAGTAAACTACACACATTGGGCTATAGTATGAGTTAATGTATTAATCAAGGTATTCATAATTTGTAAACTTTAAATCATAAAAAATATAACCATAAGATGATAAAATTATTTATATTCCTGTACTAAAATGTTCAGTTATATTCATTTAGATATAAGAGTTTGACATTTACAAGTATTTAGCTAAAACGTATAAAATATCGTAAAAATTTACTAAAATGTACACAGCGGTAGCTGAACGATTAATAAAATGAAAGATCACTCTTCCTCTATTCAATGAACTTCGCTCCTTAGTCTACCCCTTTGGGGATGTTTTTTTTACGTTTAATATATTTAATTAGTTAAATACATATATTATGTATTGTTATATATTACATATTCTGGAATATAAAAATGGTCCCTTTTATATTCCAGAAAGAGAAGTAAATAAGCAAGCAGTAGTTACAAGATATGGCTACCGTTTTTAACATCTGCTGCTGACCTTGGCCAGAACTCTAAGAATAGAGCAGTTGCACTACAGTAATAGTATTATTTATACATACTTTTAGTCACACTTAGGTACTTCCTACAGGGGTGTATTGAAATCAAGGAATTCCACTTGCTACGGTCGTGGCAGACATGCTTCGCGTCTTCTTCAGTAATTAACGGAGGCATACCATGTAGGTATATGCTCGTTTATTGAAGAAATTTTTCACCGGCTCTTATTATAAAACGTCTCCGATTTTATCCATATACATACGTACGCATAGATTTGCTCGCAACTCTACTATTAACACTGACCTTACAAATGAGTTTCGCTTATCTACTGGCACTTACTCTTTCTACCTTAAATATAAAAATAATAATAATCGACCCATAGTCATTCCACTGTTGGAATATGGGTCTCCTCTCATATTGAGAGGGTTA
>DWME01000070.1:0-50030 GCA_018244795.1 Parelbella ahira ahira | reverse complement strand
AGCATATATGTGACGAACATGTATGCTTTTGCAGCTTAGTGGATAATTGTCTATATATGGGAACGTATTTCTTTTTTTAATATATTTAGTTTAGTTAGTGTTGCCATAGATCAGACATTGTTAATTGTGAACGAAAGAGAAGTGTATGATGGTGCCACAATACAACTGCATAGTATTTTTGTACGTTATTCGAGTTTAACTAAATACTAATAATTCCTTTGCCAATGTCAGTTCTCCCGCAAATTGGTTTTCAAGCTTAAATAAAACATTATAAGCTGTTAACACTCAATATATTTATCTATAATTACTACATATAATTCTTTAAGCATAGTCGTATAATGTTGTCTAAGTAACTAGCACGTCTTTCAATAAAGAAAGCATTATTTTTAGACTCTACATATTGAGGTACGGCATAATAATTATTTACTTAAAAACGTAAATATTTTACATGTTTAATCATTATATTATGCGTAACCATTATACTGTAATATACTCGGACCAATCACATCCACTTCTCAGGCACATATTGAGTGATCATAATTAAAAAGAAATGCATTATCAAACGAGTATGTCCATAATCGCTACGTTATCAAGAGCGGCAACATTAAATGTATTAAAACGCATACTAAGTATTTTCGAAGGTGTCATTACGTAAAATGATTTAGAATGACCCGATTTTACACTGGAAACACAACCTTATGATTAGGGGACAAGGTTTCAATTCGAGGACAGCTATCGTCTCTCTTATCAGGGCTCAGTGACACCGCCTGCCGTCAACTTTTTAAATTCCTGCATAAAATTTAGTAATCTCACCGGATACTGATTTATTAGGCCACTTTTAGCAGCACATGACTAGCTTATACTGCAACTGAGAACCTGATGCTTTATTCGTTGTTAAGTAAATTTCTTTTTGTTTAAATTAATCAATTTTAGGCTATTTTTTTTGAGTGCAGAAATTATAAAAATGAGCATACACCAGTGAAGCTATCACAGACCACAACTGCCCGGACATCTGCATAAGATTTTGAATAAGACTGCATTGGAAGAATTAGGAGAGTCAATTAATCCGTCAGCATTAATAGATTGCGATTAATAAGCGATAGCGATTAATAATTCAGCGGGTCAATGTTTATAGAAACTAAGATTGCTATATTAGAGTTATAACTACTAATAACTATTAAACAGTAAAAGAAAAATGATGTATGTGTTGCACACTGAACGGGTTATGTAATACATTGAACGAATATTGATATGTTGTTAACAAATACGATGAAGGGAAGTGTTGCATGAAAACATGTAACCACAAACATACACATGTACATGTACAAATATAAGGCCTATTGTAATATATGTATGTAATTTATGACACAAAGTGACGGCTGGCTAAGCAGCTGCGAATAATACAAGCGATAGACGATAAAAAGTCACTATATATTTTCGAAAGCTGGTAATCTATTTAATAAATTGTGTAATCTATGGATATGTTTGGCAGATATACATATTATGTATATGGCCTAATCACCTTGCAATATGGCAACCAATTTTAAGCACGAGACTGAATCATCGTATACAGAAAGCAAGACCTTTACTCAAACACGGAATAACCTTTCGTAACTTGTAATATTCTTTTATATTTATTGTCATATATAAACACATAGTATTCCAGATAATTTGCTGCCAGTTCTAGGTAAAGAGAGTATGAATATTGTTTGAGATTAAGAGATTCAGAAGATTAGTATAAAGATTGAAAACACATAGTCTACTGCTTGACAGATCTGCGACCCCAGTGCAGTAACTGCTATACACATTGTTCTAGTTACCGGTTTTATAGAATATATTACTACTAGAATTATGTATATTTCACGAATATTGTCTGTATTATACACACGTTCAATATACGCATTTCGAGCATCATTAATTAAAAAAAATTTGAAATGATCTGCATAGTTTAAGTTAGTTTAGTTATAAGTATCGGTATACGAAAACAGCATCATAGATACAGACTAAAGCGAATTTGCAAACATACAACACTCACACACTCACACTATTCGCAAACAACACAAAGGTTAAATGAAGGGATCTCTATTCCTTTTCTTTAATAAAGTCCGTGTGCTACGTTAAAGGTCAGATCGTTGTCTCTCAGGAAGCTGGAACCTCCACTATAGAGTAATTTATAAATGAAAACGTTTAAATGAACAATTCAACCGGTAATATACGACATGATTTAGAAGTGGCGAACGAAAATAAATAACAATCGCAAATTCTTCGAGTTTCTCGCTGCTTCTTGGAGCCAATGTCACGTGCCGATCCTATAATATCCACATAATATATAAAAAAATGTACAATAGAAAATACCCAAGTCCTCCTGTATGAAATCACCGTTTTCTTATCCATAATTAAGACGTTGTTATAATTATTATTACATCCAACGAACTTGATATAGCTTGGATGCTTAGTCGACAAATTTTTGTTTGTCATCAATATAATTAACCCGAAACATTGTAGTTATATGTACACGAATACAAAATCATATTGCTTTATCATTACTTATTAATTTCTTACGATCTCAGTGCTGATGCGGCGAGGTTTTTTGTTTTTAGTTTCCCAAACGACGCTACACAAAGTAATCTGTCTCGCGCAAAATCGGTCCTGCCATGAACTTGAAAACAAAATAAAAATTCACATAAACGCCTATAAGCCGCACTTATGGAGAATCAATTTATAATTCGCTATATAGCGACGTTGCAATCCATTAGCGTTTTAGTGAGATGTGTTATAATAATGTTTTGGTCGATTTCGTTCAAGGGCACTCAATCCCAAATTAGACGGAGGCTGTCCTATGGTAAGCAAACAAGTCGAGTTCGGTCCGTTGTTTCACTGGTTAGTAAACCTGACTGTTGCAGAAGAGGTTGTGGGTTCGATTCCTCTCCGGATTAAATATTTCTGTGATAGGCAGAAAGATTACAGAAACTACATTTCATAATTACATACATGTTGACTCTTGGAAGTGATACTCATAGTGTTTGGATGCGAAGAGCTGAAGATCGAGCTCAGTGGACTATGTGGCCTATGTCCAGCAGTGGACGGAAATAGGCTGAGGATGATGATTAATTCTTTTATAGGATGCAAGTTTTCATGAGTGTGGAGATTCGTTACTTTCAAACTATCGTACCAGAGTTTTAACTTCGAGTTCACTATTTAAGAGCGCGGCTGTTACCTCAAAATGCGGACCGATTGCATCGCTGCAACGTCTCACCATTCGCTATCAATCATACATTATCGTTCTTTTGCTACTGATTAAATTATACCAGCGAGGTGACTTAATGAAATAGCCAGTCGGGAGCGGTCGCGAGGCGAAGTGATTCATCTCGATGTAAATTAATAGAATCGAGACCGGCGGGCTATGGGAATATCGGCTGAGATGGCAGCCTACACAGAGAAGCTCATATATCTTTATTTAAAAATATTTTTACTGTGGATTTTTTTAATGTAGGTACCACACTTTTAAGGTTATATATATAAAAATCATATTCAGCTAAGGATCAAATCGAGAAAATAAATTAAATTAACATTTATAAGTGATCCAATCCTAATATTTACTAAAAACTATTTCAACATTCGTATACACCCTTATTAACAAGAACATTGTAAAATACGTATAGCAAAGTGTGTACACACGTATTTCATGTGAAAGCAATTATGGCAACAGTATAAAAATTTGAATGCTCCTCGTTTTAAGACCCTTCGCTGTGATTACATGAGAACCATCTCGGACATTTAAAATATTTAATCCCGAATAAAAGTCTCGCACTTTTATCGGCAGCCGCTTTATCCCAATCAGAGCGCGATTGGAGCGGCAACGTCGATAAGATAGCACGCGTTCGGGCCGAGCTGATTGCTGCGAGATTCGTTAGTAGCAGTAATATTGCACCGGCGTTAAATTATTTAGGGGTCGTATTATGCCTTTTAAAAACATACATTTTGGTTTTTCTCACTTTTTTTGTCGCTGCCTACCCCGTAAAGGACGTGGCGTGAAGTAGTGTATTTACGTTTGTATTTTTAATTAACGTAAGAACTTTTTTATTATGTAGATAATCTTCTCTAAAATGTATAATAACAGAAATCCCTAAATGTCTGTATTAGTAACAGAACCATTTTTTAACTATTTCAAAAAAACCAGGGGATAAAATTTTCGTATCGCAAAATTATCTCAATAATCGTGCACTAGCCAAAATAATGTTTTGGCGTATATCATTGTTTTTTATGAATTATCCGTTATTCTTAATAATATGATTTTTCGTATATACATAAATTAAATATAACATTGTGCACAGTATGAACATTATTCAATAACGCAGTGATCACCACCATATCAAAACGGCCATCACAAGATATATGGGAAGCCAATTAATATGCATCGTATTCAGATTGTATGGACACCACAATATTGATTAAGGCAGCTTCTAGATAATTGGGCTACGGTTATTAATTAGTTCTGGCCACAGCTTGGATTAGTGCGGTGATAAACGGGACAGGATATGACGTATTATTGGGACTGCGTCAAATATTTCAGTATGAATAAACATCTAGAAAGAAAATATTATTTAAATGTGTTGCTTACTTGAATGGTGTCCTTTATTTGTTATTAAGACTAAACTTATATGATGTTGTCATTAAATGTTTCCATAGATATTAACACGTTTCGAACAATTCAGTATCATTATTTCTTAAAACGTGGTAAATATTTAATATTGTACGAATTATTTTTTTACGATTAGTGTTGTGGGCTATACATTCGTCTATCTAGGGTTTGATTGTGTTTGCATATTTCTATTGTGCGGGTTAAAATTATATCTATACATATATAAAGCTTGCAAATTTACCAAGAGAATTTTCGAAGGCTATTTGAGATTAGATATAGATTTCAATGACATAGAGCAACATAATAACGATTCCTGTTTTTCAATACTTCAATATGATCAAGATAGAGTTCGGAACCGTATAATAAAACAAACACGATTATATAACTACTAGTGCGCCATCATCGTTACGGAATTACACAACACACATAAGGTAAGTATATGTACATGAACACACATACATATTTATCAAGTTGTATCAGGTAGCGTGAATCGTTTTAATATAGATATCACCGGAAAGCTATTTAGCGGAGGCGCTACATACTCAATACCGTATCAAATCGCCGATGCCGATTTTAAATACGAAACTATTATCTCCGGCACGCATATCCTGACTGCTGGGAATAAACGCTAACGAGCAATACCGAGACGTAATAGCCACGCAGCGAGCACAGCGTCAATTTATTTAGCTAAATTAAGCGACGCATCGCATTTGCATTCGATTACCATAACGCAGCATATCACCTGCCCATACGTCACTGCAGCGGGTTGCAGCGAATATAGCGATTTAGGTGTCCGTTATAAGGATTTAATGTCGAAGCGATTTTTACGTGGATTTTGTGGTATTTATATGAATTGTGTAATGCTATCGTTGTGTAATATGTGGGAGGAATTCAATTAGATCATCTCAAAGCAAATAATTAGTATAGTGAAATGAAATTTTAAGATTTGTAAGATTTTAATTCAAAGTTACATCTTCTTTATTTTTTTGACAGTTAATGTCTTATAAAGTACGCAGCTGTATCTATAGTTCAATACTAAATAAAAGGAAAATTTTACATTAATATCGCTTTGAAATCATATCGCTAAATCCCGTCTTCGTTATTGACTGCGTACGAGACCAGTTTGTGACTTATCCAGCGGAAATTGTCAGACAACTAATGGCTCTTTGTTTATTGATTTATATAACGCAATATTCGGTAGCGAGAAAGGGCGATATAATATTGGAAGCCATTTTTTGCGCGCCTTGATTGAGCCACTGGGGATATGATAACTCGATAAAAAAGAAATGCTCGTTCCACCATCAATGATATATGGTTCGAGATATCTTCTCAAATTGGTCGCGTATAATTACAGTTTTTTTGTGGGTGTACGATGGGCGGGCGGTTGAAATTGAATGGGAGTAACAGTAGTGAACGAAAATTGGATCGGATGCGGGTGACTTGATTGTTGATGATATTAGTGGGCCGCAGGAAATCAAAATTCGATCCTTATTTTTAATTGCTGAGAACATTGATTAGAATTTAAATTAGCTGCTATCGAATTCTGTTCCTGTGACTATTGACACCAAATCGAAAAGGCTCCGATGTATAAGTTTGAATTAAATAAATGAAAATATTCATAAAAAAAAAAGAAATAGACATGCACAATGTCAAAATCACAAATAGTCAGCAAGAACGTTACGTTGTTTAAAATTATTAAAAAAAAAAATAAACAATACAGCGATTCAAATGAAGTGTCAGGTTGACCGCAGTCTCTAGTGTCTTTCCATTACCTGCATACAAAAAGTGAAATAGGTAGGTCGGTAATGACGTTCGGCCGCGCCGGACGCCGCGGAGAAATGACGATATGGTTTATTCAATTTGTTCTGTCGCATAGCCGCGTTGGTGTTAGGGTTGGCACCTGTTCTAGATAGTTACATCACGTTTAGAATGAGATCTATGTTTAATCTATGTCTTATTCATATATTTACGTATGCTAATCACTTATGATTAATCTGAGTTTAATATACAATTTCATGGTTATCTGCGTACCTACATCAATTTTAGGCAAAGCTAATTTTTTCATATTATTGTTTGGGAGTTTTATCTATGTAGTTGTATTTAGTTATAATTTAATCCGTTCATATACCCTTAAATGAAAATTGGTAAGCGATAACCCTATCCTACAAGTAATCAGCGGTCGGCTTGATTGCCTGACATCAACTACTACTGAAGATTCTGTCACGCGCGGTAAACGGCTATTAAGTCCATCTAATAACGTGACATTTCTAAGGTTGGTGAGTGTGAATAAATATTCCTACTACAGAAGTTTGTGGTCGAAATTAGTGTTTACTAATGTCGCTTGGAGAATTTTACGTGCCGACACGAGGCGGCGCGGCGTCTGTGACTAAAGAATTTATGTACCTACTTATTTATATGTGTCATAACATTAAACTATACGTGTTTTGTATACTGTTGCTATTGTTATTTGCGCTAAAGGCGACTTGATAATTAAAATGTGTAACAAAGGAAGAATATTTTGAACACGTAAAATAAAAAAAAAGCATAATTAATTTATTATCAAATCACAAGAAATTATCCATATCATAAAATAATAATGTACCTATGTAAAAAAATGCTTCCTTTAAATAATCGAACCATTACAACGCATTAAACTGCCATTTAAAGATAAACAAAATCAACAGAAACACAAGAATCGATAGTCACATTCTCTACACAAAGAAACACGTCATTAACCACAAAGAAACAACACTGTACTCTATGATCATGAAGCTGGTAATGACCAGAAAAAGAAAACAAAATCAATGTTGGAAGACAATAAAACGGCTAATAATCATCATCATCTCCAATATAATCAGAGTCATGACATTGCACATCATGAGTGCGCAAATGAATTTATAATGAAAGGCGGTCCGGACCGGTCCGGGAGATCCGGCGATTGCGAGATTATTCTCCGGTATTGTCGGCCTTACTACCAATAGCCCATTCATAGCGTGGAATATATTTCAATAAAGAATTGATCCTCAATCACGTATTATAGTCCAGTATTGTCGATTGATTACGTCGAGAGGATAAATAATTTTGGCAAGTTAGCAAAGTAGGTAATGTGATTGTTAAAAATTGGGAAGGTAGTGTTTTGTAATAAGTTATGTTATTACATTAAATTAATTTGTACTCCTAAAGAGTCACTTTAAACTTGAGTTACTCAATTTCCATACAATGTCTAAACATAATTACATTGCTGCTCTATAAGCCTCCATAAATTGATTTTGCCATTGTCTGCTACCATAGAGGGCATATTGTTGTCAATAGAACTATCTAATTTCTGTGTTCTTTCACAGGAAAAACCTCATAAGTGCAGCCTGTGTTCCAAGTCGTTCCCAACGCCGGGCGATCTCAAATCGCACATGTACGTGCACAGTGGCTCCTGGCCTTACAAATGCCACATCTGTTCCAGAGGTTTCTCGAAGCATACCAATCTGAAGAACCATTTATTCTTGCATACTGGTGAGTTACAATACTAGTGGCCATATACTTTGCTTTGACCAAGCCTACGACTGCTTCTAAACACCCCTAAACTTTTAATTTCCGATAAAAAAAATAAAAAAAAAATTGCCGCAGCCTAAAGCGATCTTTACCATATACAAGATGTATATTTTTTGTTTCAGCTAAACATCAGCGGAACAGCGCAAGAGATGCGACCTGAATCTCTTCTCACTGCGCTAAAACCTCATTAGGTACTTCGGTTATATTTACAATTTTACACGAGTCTTATAGTTATTTTAAAAAGTGTGATATTAGACTTTAGTTAGTTGTAATCGTTAATTTATTCGGATAGCTATATATTTTGTATTGTACAATTTTATTTAAGGTTTGTATTTCTACAGCACTTCAGTTATATGATTACATGGCGCTCAGTTATAAAGGATTTTACTTTGTCTCCATATTTACGTTGTATTTAACGAAAGCAAAACGTTTATAATATTCGCTTCTCATTCGCTGAAAATAAATACACTACACTCGTCTGTAAATACTTTTACATTTTTACTCATTAAGTGTATTCATATTTATAATATGTTGACATCGTTATCTGACCGTAGCGATGACAAACCCTAATATGAAAATTTTGAAATATTACATTCGCACTACGAATATGTTTATATTTTTTGACAAGCTGAATCATATTTATAGACGTTCTATTCACCCGCCTTATTTTAAATTATTGTACGATATACATATGTATGTATTTTTATGCTAAGAACAGACTATATTGAGTTGTGAAGGTCAATGAGGAATATTATAAGCAATGTTGGTTGTAAAGACAACAGTAGCCCTCTTTGTGGAGTCCTAGACAATCTTTGTTTTCATCAAGTACCCATGGCAAACGTTAACTTTGACACCGTCTTTGCAATTGAAAGACTGCTGGTCGCGCATAGATTGATTTTATGAAAAACGTCACCTTATTACTTCAATCGGTTTTTGCGACACGTATTAGTGACTGAAAATTGAAAAGATTTTTTGCCGACAGAGTGTTACGACAAGTATTCTTCTTTCACCAATAACGACTTTTTAAACAAAAAATCATATAAAATTTACATAGTGTTATGTAAAAATAAATGTATATAAACGGTTATAATATACTTACATTGCGTATGTGTATTGTGATGTTCGATTCTGTCCAAATTGTGTATAATAATAATGATATGACGAATTATTAAGTTATGAACAAAGTATTTATATTATTATTTTTAAGTGGTCTACGTAAATAAATTTTCTATAAATTATTTAAGCACCAGTATTTTATTTTCCTAATCCCACTTGTGATCTATTTACCTAAACTTTATAAAATCAAATAATTTCAATATCGTCAATGTAAATTTAGTTGCACATATGTACATATATTAGCTTCATTTTTAAATTTATTTTCTCAACAGTTCTATGTATATCAGTAGCACTGAGAACATGATTTATGGTTGCTAGACACAAAAGCCGATTCTGAAGTATCTCTAATATTTGGTGCCCTGCCTACTGTTTATAACTATTGTGAAATTAACTTTACGTTAAAGGAATAATTGGCCATAATTGTAAATATACGAGTATATACTCGTACCTAATCAAATTCAAAATTCTTTCTAAAAACCCTTTCCTACTATTGGATAGATAACTACGGTAAAAACTACGAGTATAGATGATATAGAGCAAAAGGGAAATCGTAGAACTTAAGAACTTAATGTTTCTTGGAATGTATGTATGTCATGGAAAATTGTTAGTGAACCAAACACAACCAAGTGTGTCTGTCAAACCGTAGAAGAGAGGCTTGGCAGAGCAGGCCCCAGACTTATCAAAATTTCAGAAGACTTGTGCCCAGCAGTGGGACCTAAAAATATTGCAATCAGCTGCTTATTTATCGGATCAGGAGTTAAAAACCTGCATAGCCCCGGAGCGATACAGTTAATGCTGAAATGAATTTAAATTAGCTTAGCCGAATTAAGTGGACTGACTATGGCCTTAACCTTCTCAATATGAGAGGAGACGCAATTCCAACAGTGGAATGATAAATGGGTCTACTAGTATTTTTTATTATTAAGTTAAATGGTATGCAATATGTTACTATCAAATTCGGACCTAACTATATACTATATACCTACATAAATATAAACTTTTTTACTACCTTGAAAATTTGCATTCGTCTAGACGAAGTGTCTATACCCGTCACAACGCACCTACACGTCTAATTCAAAACCTAATTAAACAAATAAGTAACATATCCATAGTACACCGTAGTAGTCTGAATATAGATTGTGTACACATTTTAAGTACGGTAGGATGTACTACATGTATTTGTATAATTACTAACATAGAAGTTGAACTGCCGACTTTAAATAATAAATAATTAATATCAACAAACTATTGTTTGTTTTTCTTACACTAATTTGCTCTATTTAACAACGAATTAATCTTAAAAAATGCAAGAAATTCGTGGGAGAGCTCGAAAAACAACATACATATGACCGCACGATTTGAAATCGATTAGACGGGACTAACAAGCGCATCGAACAGGTCCGTCTCATTCCCGGCTTAGACAAACCAATCACACTCCTTAGAATATTTATAGCGTCCATTTTAAATATAGCTCCGAGTTCAAAGACTGAGTAGGCGTCCGAACACGCAATCCTCGTACCCATTTGCATAAAACAACTTCAGTTGGAAGTATTAAGTCTTAATTGTCGTTGCCGTGGAACATGCTGGTGGGAGCAACAGGCTCCTGTGAATAAATGCACTGCATTTTATCCCCAGGAAGGCTGCCAGACTTTGGCCGCATAAAACGGGACAGCAATATATGAACGACTTTTGTGTAATACAAGATAAGGAATAAATTAGTCACATGGTTTTTAGAAACTGTATCGACAAATGTATGCAATAAACAAATAAAACCGCTGTGGTGTTAGTCACATTTCCATTGGGTGTTTGAGGTGTAAAGCTTCACGGTTGACTGATGACCTTACATCACCGTCCACCGGCGACCAGACCATGCAAATGTTGCTGTTGAACAGTTGTAACATACCTACTACTATTATTCTACAATGCTAACATATAACACTACTTATTTTTAAGAAAATGTTAAATTAGCACCACTTCGTCTTGAAGATACGCTCTAGAGATTCGTAGATTGGAGGTGATGTTCTTTGAGTTATCAAAAAATGTCAGTGTAGCGTGGTAATGTACAGCGTTTTAGGTTATATCAAAATCATTTGCAAACTAACAGCTTTAAATACAGGCTAACAAAGGAATGGCAATAGTAATTAAAGTAATACGTTAATGGCCATTAATTCGGGTTATTTCTGCACATTGTAAAGAAAAAAGTATCTTTAAGAATAGGTAAACAAAATGCATTTTCGGTGTCAACGCTGAAATAGTTTAAAAACCAATAAATAAGGTTCTTAAATGCAGTTTTTATTACTAAAATTCATCAATTAAATGTAAGATTATTTAGGACTATCCTATAGAACGCCTTGCGTTAGGTAATCCTGTAGGAAGCGAACGTTATTAATGAGTTTATTTGGTACCGTTTCCAGTTTCCTGACGCGCTGTTCGCGCTAGTACTGCGAACAGTTTTAACGGCGCTGGTGAATGACGCTTCCAGCGGCTCATTGAATTAGTCCGGTTGTACGCTTCTACTGGAATCGTGTTCTATGTCGTAGTAACTGAAGACATCATGTGTACGTAATAAAATTATTTTTATAGCCGCTTCAACCTGTTATGTAAGTTGGTTGTTCGCTGTATGTAATAATTATATTGTGATCTACTGTAGATATAAAGGAAGTTCATTATAAAATAATGTTAATTTGTGTCTTTGTTAATTTAATAGAACCGTTACTGAAATAGGTTACATCACACCTGTAATCTTCGAAGAGATAGGCAGAGGAGTGTAGTACACTGCCACGCTTCACCAGTTACGTCTACGTCCCATGGAATAGGTGGTGAGTCTATTGCCACACGTGCAGTACTGTCACTAGAGAAATAGATATATTCAATCATTTCATAATATTTACACAGTGTGCATATCTGAATGGTATTTGAAATATTAAAGGAACAAATGAACGAAAATACTGAATGATTGCGTTACTTTTATCGTGAAGTAGCAGATGGGGAAAAAAAAAACGTTTTCGTGATCGCCGACTCATCCGATGATTCGTGCTTGACCACATTAAATTAGAAAGCCCTTCAAATGCGAACCATTAACATAGCAATTAAACACAGATAATGATCTCGGTGAAGTGCTTCGATGTAAATAAATCACCGGCGAACGCTGCGCTAAAACATTCGAATTCGATATGGTTTCGCTGTGATGGAGAATATTTTGTATATCTTGTTTACATCTGTATATGGCCGTAACAGTATTCGTTAAAGTAAAAGAAAAGTACTAGTTTAATTCCATTGTTAAGTTACTGAGATGGTTATTGACTTAATGTAGAATTTAACTACCTATGTACTCGTATATATTTAATAGAATTTAACTACTTATATTTACGTTATATTTACGCATTCAGTAAAGGAAACTGTATTATTTAATTTACATATTCGTCATTTTTATCAAAAAAATTGAAATAAATTCCTAAATAATATTACAGTACTCATAATCCTCGTATTTAAATAATTTACTTTGGAGAAAACGCGTAAAAACTCGTCGGTTTATACATACATATAATATAATGTAGTCACAAAATAATTTCCTAAAAATATAGCAATTAAATGCCAAATTAATAAGAAAATATCATTATACAAAAGCTGTTACAATAACTTTCCATACTCTATTGAGTATACACTTCCGGCGTGATGTACATACTCTACGTAAGTACTCAGTGCATAGTATCACGCCACGCGAGCGAGGGCGCCGCGGGAGCGTGCTATGAGCGGGCACCGGGAGGCTTTTCAGGTTTAGAGGATTTATTGAATTACCGTCATCACTGTGGTAAGCCGAGGTGTGGAATGTGTGCTTCCTTTTGATGGATTCTGCTACTTTAAATTTTATAACGAGGCACACGAACCTCTATGAAGCACGCAATGCGTAAAATATTTATGATAATATGATCGTAAAATCGTTAATCACCAATACTTATACTATACTAGCAAATGTAAATAAACTCACCTACATGCTTCGTTGGTCGAGTGGTTGCATATGCGAGTGCTGATCGATAGGCCCTAGGTTGAAATCCCGGGTTGGGTTCATTACAGTTTTAAATATTGCTTTAGCACTTTTGAGATGAAAACGTAACGGACAGATAAATATGATAAGCTGTGGATTTATTGTAAGCAAGTAGATCTGTAATATTAATGTATTTTTGCCCTAATAAAATTTTGTCTTTTTTTAGATTACGTCCACCACATACACAATATCTTCGAAGTATATCTATAAATTGGTCTTCTTACCGCATTACCGTTTACAATCGGAAGTCCCGACCGACCTCACGGCAAACTAATTGAAATGTACTCATGAGTCCATCAGTATACAAAATAAGACGTTTATTCTAAAGTAGTACACCCATAAAAGCCTTACTTTACGCAAGGCAATATCGAGTGGATATTATAAATTTGTGTACAGTTTGTTTAACATTAGCATTCTATATCTCCGTTCGTTTGAATACAAAGTACGAATAATAATCGAGTTGCGAAATAAGTTTTCATATCTTACTTGAGTTGCATTTACATATCTAGTTCGCAGAATAATAATATATAGCATGAACGCTCTCATCATATAGCACCTACGGTACGAAAGCCATAATAATTATAAGGGCTTCAAATCTTATTTAAAAAGGCGCGTCGAATCGCTTGCTTACTTTACGCTTTGATGCACTAAAAGGAGTGACAATGATGACTGCTATATTCTGCAGGTCACCGGCTCAAATCAATATCTTGATAGTGAGACGTCTTATACTATTTACTGTTGATTGTTGGTCATGTAATCGACGTAATGTGTGTCTGTTAGTGTAGCTGTATAAATAAATATAAATGAGTAAAGGGATTACTTTAGACAGGCCTTTTTAATTAATATATCCTACGATTCCACCCCCCACTGTTTCACGTGGAGGTAACTATGGGTCATAACAAATGTATCATGCATCTAACAATATCATTAACTTTCATATAGAGGTATACGCACCTATCAATTAGCCTCGTTATATTAATATTGATCAGTTAATTTAATTAATGAACACAATATAGTTACATCATACTTGGAAGATACAGGGTGCTTGTTCGCATATTTCATGGTTGTTGTAAGGAACATAAGTAAACGTAAAGTGATAATAAATGATAAGTGATATATTATATCGAATTATTAATGTTACGCGTCAAATGTTTGTTACCTTTGAATTACTCGTATATATTATTGTGTAAAGAACACAAATTTTCTTTGTTGTGCTAAAAATCATTGTTTAGCAAATCCTAATGAGAACACGGGTATTATAATATTTATAGAATATAATAATACAACTTACGTTGACCAAGTTCAAATACGGTTTATTCAATGTACAGTCGGTTTCTGAAACATTCTATATAAGGACTACAACGTAACATCTATCGTTTAGAACGCTATAAATCATTGACTTACAACAATTATTTCGTTGCTGGGTGGTCTGATTGGACCACCACAATATTGGTTCTATTACCGATAGTGCACCCAATTGATCACGACTCAATAAAAATTACTTATTTACATATATATATATTGATAGCTTCGTTTGTCAAGTGTTTCCAAGCGCCACTATAACTGATCCAAAATTCTATTAGATTGCGTATTGCAGATTATTATTATATAAAGCAGGTTAAAGAAGGAAGTTTAAGATTCCCCAGTTACGTTAACATCTCTTATCGGGTGATAGTACAACGAAATATAGTGAAACTTTTCCTCCATAACGTTCACAGTTATAAACCACACTGACAATATTAAGTACAATAGACATAAACGCGTTACTGAACATCTGTATCGTGTTCTTAAAGTTTCGCTTATAACACGCTGGGGTGCTGATGGATCTGTGGTAGGACAAGAGCCTGCTATACATAAGTATAAATATGTACATATCATAGTATAAATTTAATTTTGATGTAATACTGAAGTTTTATAAGACGTTAATGAAATTTGTTAAAGATATTACTTTCTCTAGTTGACATTATTATTATATAGGCAAAAGCCTTTTTATTAATCCGTGCCATAGACCAACCGATGAAATTTATATTTCTTATTAATTGGTGTAAAATTAATAATGTAGGATATAAATATGTATACATTTATTGTAGTATGTTCATTCTTTTACTGTTACTGACGTACTTAAATTGTTATCCAGATCTAATTTCCGTACTCTTGTACTATAAATTTGCGTTCTAGGAACAAGCACATATTCTTATATGTAGGTACGTGATATTACTTCATTGTGAAGAATACATCTGAATTGTGTCATATTTTATTAGCAAATGAAGAAATAAATTGAACATGTTAACACAATATTTACACATACGTAATTAAGAACACTGTAATATTATGACAGTAGAATTAACTTAGTTGAAGAAGTATCTGATAACTACTGGAACCGAGTAGTTAGTATGATAAGCAATATAATGTTGTATGTTTAAAAAGAGTGTTGCAGCTCGTTTCTGTGAAAATTAACATTAATATGCACCTCTTTATACATATTCCTATAGGTATACTCCTGACCTCTTAGCATTTATTGTTTATTTAGGCTGATCTAAAGATATACAAAAGTATAGTTTACAAAGTAATTTTACATATTATCTCAAAAACTAACATGAAATGTATCATCACGCCTGTAATTCTTGAAACAGTAAGCAGAGGAGTGTTCACTTTCAAGTTTCATCGATTACAAATAATAATAAGTAATAGTTAAATATGAGTAAAAATGTTTATATAATTTATTGACTAGCTCTATACAACAAGAAACCGCAGTGGAACGTGACATAAATAATACGATTATTTTATAGACCGTTCACTTTTTGCAGCCATCAGACAATCAGAGTGGTATTGCGTTCACAATCCCAACTGTGTTTATAAAAAGCTCGATTAAACCAACAATTTGGAGCGCCCGTACAATGCCATAGATCGCGCGACGGGAGTCAGCGACGACTACTGACCTCACCAAACTATAACGCCTCCGTCTACTCACTAAACGTTATAGTTTAAAGACCAGTTAGAACTGGTCATTGATGAGGCTATCAGCCGAAGGAAAAAATCTAATAAAGCCGAAGCAAAATAGACGAGTTGTTTGGATCAATATGGTGCGTTGTTCGAGCCAAAGTGCTTTGTCATATAGCGTAATCGACGGACGGTGGCGCCTTTGTGTGGAGGCTATCGTCGGCTTTTTGTTACGCTATCTGATGAGTGCTCCTATTCTGCTTACAAAAAACCTATCGGTCGCACGTCTCACCGACAATCGTTCCTGCATCTCGTTGGTGAACTCATCTTAGGGCATTCCTCTTGTAATCAAATGTTAGGCGTCGAGGATTTATCTCGGTAAATACGGGACTCTCATAACATTTTGCTGCTCGCTATCCCTATTGTCATCTACGCTTTAACAGACTTTTTTGCGAATTAGAACAGAATGAAACGAAATTAAATTAAATTGACAGTGAAAATTAAATATTCTACACAAAACACTACTTCCTTGCTTAATTCTAAAGAGTCATAAGAATAAACTTTTTTCAGCAAATAGATTTGCATGAAATGAATGGAAATCGCGATGTAAGCACAAATATAAATCACATTTTAATAGGTGCTTTTGTGCCTTAAACTTGTTAAGGCAAAAAAGTTGATGTTTATAAGAAAAGGATTGCTCTAGTAAAAGACTTCCTGAAATGGTGTGGACAAACTACTATTTAAAAGTAATAAATGAACAATAAATCTACTAAACTCTAAATTATTGCGATTAGGATTCACGACACATGAAAACCTACATAGTTTAATCTAAGACTAACTTCTGGAAGATCATGAGACCATCAGTTCGACCGAATATAGATGAGTACAAGTTGTACAAAATATTCAGTGAGAGTCAACAATCATGCCCGATAAATACGAAGTAATAGAAAGAGAAATAAAACCTAAGCAGGAGTTGGATTATCACTTCGAGGATTTGTATCATCGTGTTTAAGTAGCAGAGCAAAAGCATGACGCTTATTTGTTTAGCAAATCAATTTCAAACTTAAGATTGATTGCAGAGGTTTATATATGAACATAACTCGTAAAAACGTTAAATGTAAATAAAAATTATTTATAGTAAATTAATTACCCATGGTTATTAACTGCCTTAGTTATTGTACGATGTTAAAATAATTCACAAGTGGAACAAAATTTAAACAGTTTGAAATTCCATGTTTATTTAGTTACAAAGCCATTAAATACCCCTGAAGGGTGTAGAACGAGGTGCGTTAATTGGTCCATACTTTAGCCACTCGACGCAATTCGCACTCACCTCAATAACATCGATGATATTTATGAGCGCTGCTTGAATTAATCGGTAATCGTGCATAAATCAACTGTGTACGGACAATGCTGGCCAGTGCGTGCCCGGCGCGCATAGCTCCCGAGCCAAGCAATCCCAGTTTATGGCAAGGATTTTGCAATATCTGGTACCTTATTTTAATAAAGGAAGTACCTATACTATGTTTACATTCTAAGCCAAAAGGTCAGCGATATAACTTTTTTTTAGTTTGCATACCAAAATTAATGCCGAATTAACCTCATTGCAATACTCCATATTATTTGGTTTTGAGTAACATAAATGAAGACACGGAAAAAATACATTTAAATGACGTGTGTCGTGTTCGAACACGTGCGTGTTTCAAGCGTATCATAAGGTGACATTGAATTGGGATTGAAGAACTGTGGGAATAAAATGTTCTTTATTCAAATTTTAGCTGTGATGTAATTATTATTATTCCTTTTATGATGGTGCGCTTAACGATAAAGTTCATAATATAATTATAAACATATTGTTTGCATTAAAAGAACCTCTTAATACATTGGACTGGACAAATTAAAATATTTAATAACTATTCAAGCTACTATATCTTAATATGAATGAAATAAACGTATGAGCAATTGTCGCACTAATCGGTAATAGCAGATAAATCATTCGTGTTCGATCCCAGTGCGAGGTGGAAAACGGGCATGGGCTAATTTATTCTGAGGCATGTACTTATAGCATTTAGAACAATTGCAGCAAATAATAATAACGCCTCACTGTTATAGCGATCGTGCTAAGATCGTTTGTGTTGAGTGTCACAGTATACAACACAAAACAAATATCAGCTATATATGTAAATGTATTAAATCGTAATTGTAATAGTAATTCAAGCCACAAGTAGATCTACGCTGGGATTGTGTTGTGTTGTTGTGAGCTTCAACGTATATTATATAATAAAAACATGAATAACAATATATTTGGAGTATCTCCCCGCACGGCCATCTGGTCCCGAAGTAAGCATTAGAGCTGTTGTTACGGTAACCAAACAACTTAAATTACATAGGTATGTTTAATGTATGTTTAATTATATAGGTATGTTTTCATCCAGATGCAGAATATATACGAGTACTCGAGCCCATCACACCAATATTTATTCTGAGTGGGAATCGAGCTCACAACCCTCGACGTAACAGTCAGTCCCACTAACCACTGCACCAACGAACCAGTGAATGTGTCTATGTATATTCTAATAGTATTAGTTCATCACAATTGTGAATCTATTTACGCATTGATACGATGAAACCCCTTACTGATTTCTATGTAAATGGACAATCAACTATATATAACATGATCTACAATATACACCTAAATTAATAATCGATATCTGCTCAGTCGGGATTAAATCCCGAGATTGTCTGCGCATTGTATCGATTTAGGGATCAAGATAACAATCGATTCAAATCAAGTAAAACACAAAAAAATACATAACAATATTATATTAAATATTTTTGTCCTTTCTAAACAAAACCATACATAAACAGGAACCAAAACAATCAAACCTGCATAGATTCCCGATGGGCGCAGACAGCGAGAACCATCTCAATCTCAACGTAAACAGTGCCGCCGGATCGTTTGTTGTCGATATGAACTAAAACAAACAACTTGTGAGGGAGCCATGCAATACAATTGTATCTGGTCTATTGTAACCGCAAACACGGGGTGTAATTTTATCTAATACTGGTGTTATCCGCGCTGATTGCTCGACACACAACTTCGATGGGCTCAGCTTTCATATTTCGGTGTAGTGATGTTGTTTTCTTTTATCGATAATCTTGACTATTATCAATTATACAGATGATATTTATATCAAGGGTGAGAAAGGAAATTGTAATATGCTTTGTTATATCTTTTTCTATTATTATGTTTGGAATCGCATACAAATGAGATGTTTTCGTGAATTCCAATTCGGCTCTCGGCATAGAAAATAATTTTGGTTCATAACTTCTTATTATCACACATACTTTTTGTCATCTGAGTTATATTCGTACGGTACCTTATTCTTAGTGGCAGCTTGTTAGTAAATTGTAATGTGGGATTGCTTTTAAGTAGAAAATCTCGTCTTTTGAACGCTAAGCTACCTATTAAGCATTTCAGAGACGCAATCCTCAAAATGTGGTTAATAAAAGCAATGTTTTTATTGCAAATATCGGCGTATTAAACATGAGTTGACATTTATTAAAGTATTTAAATTGAATTGCAAATTTTATTTGAATTTGCAAATATAGACACTTACGCCCAGGTGAAGAATATATGGTGTCTATTACATTAATTTGTATACAAGAACAGAAATAATTTCATATTTATAATGTACGATATGAATAAAAAGGCATAACGAGTAGCTGTGAAAATGTTAACACATCAAATGTACATACGCTTGTCTCGTATTTGTAATTATCAACTACACTTTTAACATTATTCTTTTGATCTACTACGAGTCTTTTACACAATTTAGAGTTAGAATAGGTTAGAAATTGGTTGACGTTTGAATGGTTAGCACCGTTAAATATTCCTTAAAGCAGACAATGTTTTACAGTAAATACTCGTAGTTACCAAACTCTGACGGTTGTCAAAAATTTCCACTAGCTGTCATATATCCGATCACTGGCAGCGTGTCTCACACCCATAATGTCACGGAAGGTTGACGATTGCATTGACTGAGATGTAACTTTTTAATGAGACACAAAATCGTCTTTAGCTTAATTATGCAACGAATAGCATTCGATTTTTAAATTTTGGCAATTACGATTATATTGACAAAATTAGTTCCTTACAAAATGCTCGCTGGATGTGACACATATCGAGATAAATTCTTCATCAGTAAAGATTATACAATCAGAATTACCTTTTCAATCTTATCAGTGTATCGTAAGCCAATTGTCACGTGTTATCTGATTATACGATACATTTGTATGGGAAATCTACAGGTGTCGTTTCATATGGATGAGAAATATGGGCGCCCTTAAGCGGATTTTATTCATAACATAGCCTAGGCCGACCACGCTATATCCCGGTGAGGAAGTTGCCAGCCTCGTCTATTGTATAGCACGGTGCACCATGGACAGGTGAGGTTAGCTTAGGCTCCTAAACTGAAGCTTGAAAACCCTTATAATAATCATGATAGTCAGGTGCAATACGAAAAAAATATTTTAATCTTCGATACATGTGATGCGAGTACCTATTAGTCGGGCAAACGGTTTGCTTATTATTTTTCTTTATATGTTTATAGAACGTAACATAACTGTTTCTTTAGAAATAGTTATGTGTAAACCTGTAAATGTATCTTAGGGACAAAGCACCTAGATCTTCAGAGCTAAGCTAATTAACATACTTCATCATAATTATACGCATATATTAATAAAGTTTATCAAAATGAGAAACGAGTGATTCTATGACGAATGACATTAATTCCTTTGTAGTTTGAAAGGATATGTTATTCCATTTATTCAAGTAAAATATTTAGGTTTGTGTGAGAACAATTCCAGATGTCAATAACATAGTTTATCAATAAAAAATAGTCTGCTCATAAATTACTCAACTCAGTCATGTTCTAAGAATAAAATAAATAGTCAAATATTATAAGACTGATGTTGTTTATTAGATTAGGTTTAATACGACTCGATATCGATATGACATGCTGTGACCGAATCTATTTGCGAAATACTTTCGACTTGAAAGGCACGTGGCGCTCGGACAATTTCACGGTAACCGAATGAGTTCACTATATGCGCTTTTCTCTCTTGTTATGAGAATCATAAGGTATATTTTGGTATAACAATAAATTGTTACTTCTATAATCATAGCAATGCTGTTATCGGGTATACATGTTGCTCTTATTGCAAAGTTATAAGGCTTATTATCGCCCCACAATTTTCCTCGCGGGTAATGAGATCACGGTATCACGTCCGAATATTGTTTGCAGTACTGATTATTGCTCTTCAAATCGGTGTGGTTCGGTGTGTAAACTTATTTGGTTAAAGCTTAAGAGGAAGCGAATTAAGTATTGATGATATTGGAATAGATTTTAAAGAGCTTTTTTATTTCATTACTTAGAACTGGTAACAGACATAATATGTAGGAGCTAAACTAATTAAACGATATGTACACTACAAAAAGCTATTCATAAAAGCTTGCTGCGCTTCACCTAGTAAAAGTGCAATTATGATGGAAATTTTGGTAAGGACATATAAATAGTATTGTTAGATTAGGTTTTGTTAGATTAACAAGACATAATCATTAATTGTCTAATTGTAACTATGTCATCGCCTTATATAATAAGACTATAAGCGAAAACTATATAAATAACCAACATCATAGCCGTTACATCATATGCGGCTCTACCCTCTAATAAGGAGACAGAGGTTTGTAGAAATCAACAATTAACAAAGAAACGTATCCAATATGAAAGCCTACGTAATCTAACCGATCGTAATGTCGCGAAGGAAGCGGCCGACGGTTGGCAGGTGCGCGCTCACCTGTTCGCCCCCGACCGTTAGCGTACGTTGATGACGCAATCCGATCAAATGGTGGATGGGGGTGTTGTATCCTGTACGTTTTACGTTGTCCAATTAGTTACTGAACTCTCTTTGTTCCTAAAGGTATCTAATTAGTCGTTTCACGTTTTAATTTTAATCATAGATTTACACGTTTATGAAAACGTAGAGCTGATCTAATTACAGTTGCTTTACTGAATAAATCAAAGTAATATAATAATGATTTTTTTCTAAAAACCTTTGAAATAAAAGCACGTGTACATAATATGTATGTATTTATACAATTTTTCTCGTTGAAAATCCCTTGATGTATGGCTGTTTGATGGAAGATTTATGTATTTCGTAATTTTAAGAGGTTTTTCCTTCATATAAATGAAATAATAAATAATCATTTTATTTGACGTTAAATTGTCACGACAGGTTATGATACCTGTATTCAATATGAGAGTCTCTACCTGCGTTTCAATATACATAAATGAATTGTTACCACTGAGGATTCTGATCACGTTTTATGCCTTTTTGTCGCTGCATCCCACACCAGTCAAATTTAAAATCAACAAGTAAACAAAACAACGCATATAATTGCTTGGCGGTAGAAATTAACAGTTCCATAATTGAGATCTAAATCATAAAATTATATTATATACAAGATTTGTTAATACACATCAACACACACAAAATTTACATATAGATATCCATTCATTGCTTCTTATACTATACCTATATTTTTGTGAAGACAATTTTGATATCGAATGAATCGAATCAAATGAAATGTGTTCTAGGTATATATCAAAGTTATTTTTTGTGTTTATAATTATTCATTATTAAGTTATTCATAGCACTGTTAACGTTAAAATTGGTAATTTAATATTGTAGTTAGGTACAACAAAAATTTGTCTACGAAATCAATATTTTACAAATCGAATGAAGTCCATATTGAATCGAGAGGTTTTTACTCGAACTCTATGCAATAACCACTCTGAAATAGTTACGCTTATAAAGTTTCCTGGTTGAACACGATCTTTTTTGACGATGAAACAGGGATGAAAAAGATGTCTGACATCGCAATAGATGCTGTATAAAAACGTTCGTAATCCGTAAATTCATTTGATCAGTGACTGTTTATATTGGGCTCAAAAATACATGGCTCTTTCCACAGAACAGATAACAAATAGATGCGACATATTTAGTTATTATTCCTTAAAGCTATTAAAACATCTGTAGACTCGGTGAGTGTTATATGTATATGTATTTACAGTTTGAAATGTATAGTTCTGCTAACATCACTTTTTTGGACTGAGGAAGAGGAGGGGAGGCAAGGAGACGAATGTGTCGTAGGTGCTTAAAGTTCTACTGATTCTTTTTACTATATATGTACTACCTATGTTTAATTAGTCTGATGTAATAGTGTGTGGTAACAATACTTCAAGCCGGAAGATACATTAAGATATTTTCAAAAGTAATTTAACATTTATTTTTTGTACCTTTGTAGTATCCTCAAAGTACCTATAGTTTCTTTATTATGTTACGTTCCGAGTGCTCCAGGACAGGACATTGAAATAAATAATATTATGACAAGAGTTCTTCGGTAGGGTAATCTAATCCCAATATAGGCAGAACCTGTAAATAAATTTAAGTAATTTACAGAGAAAATTGACAAAATTAAAATAATAAGTAGGTAAATTCTTTCTAATTACAAGGATGTTAATAAGCAAATATTGTACATTTTACAATAGGTAATATCAGTTCTGACAGATTTGTATTCTGTGGTAGTAAACTCAAATTTGTTAATACACGGTCGCAGTTCAGTTGTTTTTGATAAAGTATACGAATTTAATTTCAATTTGTTGAACTAATGAACAGAACTGATGAAGAAATTGTTTTGTTCAATCAATTTGCACAATGGAGCGATAGAAACTAATCGTTGGTTGATTTTTTCTCCCTCTCTTAAATCCACAAAAAGTTCTGTTTTACGGTTACATTTTTAAAACGGTAACTAAAAAAACTCAAAGTCATTATTATTTGGCTAAAATTATGTAAATTCCTGAACAATAAAAGGTTTTATCTAATATAGACAAAATAACGATAAAATTGACAAAACAAACAATATTTGCCAACATAAATAGTATTAAATATCGGCTAATTAATATCAAATAATAAAAAATAAGTAATTTATTGAAGCACATAAACATTTTGATTCTTGAGAAGAAAGTAAGTAGAAGTAAGTAAGGCTCATAGTATATTTAAATTTTAAATATTATGGTATTTTATTAAAATATATTATTTCTAAAACGTTCACGAGGAACAAGAAAATGGTGTTGTGGACATTATGTAGAGACGACGAATAATTTAGTGAAGAAAATGGCCCAGCTTATAAATAATACATCTCTGATGCCATTATTGGCGACATAAATTCATCACATCTAAAAATATTCAATGTAATCTCAGCTAATAAAAGGCGAATATGAAAATGAAGACTTATATTATGAAACCTATACTGATTTCATATCTTGTTTTGAATACAAAGTGTATATAACACTTTGTCGAATGCTTATATTTGGCTTTAAATTTCGACATTATTTTTCAAATTTGGAATTATCAAGTTCACAAGTTACATATTTGTAGCATATACATATACTCATACGTTGTAAATGCAAGTTATGCCATTCACCTGTAGTGTCCGTGTAGGCGTAGATCGTTGACGTCTAATTAAGTTCAAACAAATCATTTCTCTTATTAGACGTCATAGCTTACTGTCTTACAAGTCAGCCTCCCACTCCTGTCTTGAATTCAATACCTGGCACGCACATCTTTGCTAATTGGTAGGTCATTTTAGAATTAAACTGTCACAGTGGAATAGAACATCGTGGATTTCCATCAGTCAAAGAGGCGTGAAAAGCATAGTCACATTAGTCAATACGGTACATTTAAATTGTAATTGTTAATCAAATTAACTTTGTGTTTCCTAATGTATTAATTTCCTAAATTAAATCAGATTTAATAGTTCCCCCTTTAACCGCCCGGGTAAGATATCCGATTCTGTATTTCTGTATCGATTTGACATTTTGATGGAGTAGCAGCATAATCAAATTAGAATTGCATTAGCGTGGAAGTTTTAAAATTTGCATCGTATTTTAATGCAATTAATATGTCCGGTGCGTGGGTGTGATCGTGTTAAGCTATTAATATGTCTATAATATTATTACATTGTCCAATCATTTCGAAATGGTATTCGGATTAAATGGGATATTTATAATAATAGTTTCTATTAAGGCAGCGATGCGAATTATAATCCAATATAATAGTACGAACACGTTTACTAAACTTTTACATAATTGAATTATTTTTAATACTGTTGCATATCGTCTTAAAAGGTTAAATTATTTCTTCTCTTTAAATTTTTTTTTCTGTAATCTTTTTCTATATTTGAATTATATGATACATGTATGTATATGATTACATAACTGTTGCAAAATAGGAGTACTTAACTCCTCTGTCTACCCTTTCAGAAGAATAAAATGATATTGTGTTCTTATATTTTATTGCCACCTGTGTTCAGCACCTCCTAATATAATTGTAAAAGGGGATGTTTATTGCAAGTCTATTCTATGGCATTTATTGGACAATAAAGATTATGGCATTTATTGGACAATAAAGATAATGCTGATTTTAGTAGCTTAACATTGAACTTTGCAGATAAGAAATATATACATATGTATGTTGTCCTTTCTGGAATATTCCCGGAACGCACGGCCTTTAAAAAATTCCCAAAAATATTTATCTTTTTAAACCCACAATATGCTGGTGTCGAGTGTTGAAATTATCTGTAGGCGATAGTGACCACCTACTATCAGGTGGCCCGCTCAACTTTTTGCTGGGTTAAATGTATGATAAAAAAGCTGTCATGGATATCCACGGCTATCCATGTGTATAATTATTACGCGTACCTATCTTATTATTGGATAATAACCAAATCACGCAGATTTAAGAACCAAAGCTAATTATTTGCTGCTGTGGGTACAATTTCCGATGGAAGCTAATAACATATTTCAATAGTTTTGTTAACTTTTATTTTAAGTCAAGAGTTCATATTAGTATGAACACAATACATGGAAATAGGCAATGTGCAAACAATGTAGTAATAAAACCACCCCGGTACATACACGGAGCATATCTTCAACTATTCCGTATAAGTAATAAGCGAGAAGGAAACGCAAGACGCTAACCACACTGGCCGCGCTCGCGGGACAGGTGCGCGCGCACGCGCCGACCGTTAGCGGTAGAAAGTGCGCCCGCGCAAGCACGCGAGTAGGATCGCCAAGCTGCATGAATAATTAGGACCTAATTAAACATAAAACCTTTTTAAAAATGAGTCATTACAGTCATTACATAATTCCTCGGTGCTATGTATGTAAAAAGTTATTGAACAATTAATTAGACTTGCACGGCGAATTCTTTTGCAAATTTTTGTGGATGGCAACATTGTTTTCATGTTTTTTGTTTTAATGAATAAATATTTATGATCGTGTAGCAAGGCGACTAAGTCCGGCGTTGACATATCGCAATATGAAACAGTTTGCCTAAATGCGCGGGCCTCCTGCGACCAGCAGGGTGGGTGGTGCTAGAAACCATGTTCCGCGATCCCTAACCGGATATCCCAGTGTGGTGATTTTAGACAAATTTTTTTAGGAAAAAAAAAAACAGATTGAAATGTGGTTTAAAAATATGCGACGCAAGATTTGAACTCTTACACATATCTTCTATGGAATAATATGATGGAGTGCCCAGGACCTCCTATAATTAATCTTCCCAGATATGATAAGTAACCATGGATGCCAAGGGCTTGTGAATATTCAGTTTGATACTTACAATCTTACTTGTACTTTGGAGTTTTTGCAATTAAGAAAATGTTATGCTGCAAATACCTTAAAAACAAAATTTTTCCTTAAGAATTATCGTATGGGAAAATTTATACAAAAAGTACCATTTATAATTAGATTTATAATTATTAATAGTGTTTGTGTCTTTTGTCTATTTATAGCAATTACCGCAAGGGCGATCCATGCTAACAATTCTGGATGAAATATCTGCTTCCTTCTATGGCTTATAGAAAACGTCCCGGACCACGCCTCCATTTCTCATCGTAAACAAATATTTTGACGTCCTTATAATTTCCAAACGTCTGGTCATCCAGCGGCTTACCGAACATACTAGTGTGATTAATGTCCGAAGGAAATTCGACGGCTGCTGTTGTTTTATCTACTTAACTGCACGCCTTAGTTTTTTGTCTGTCTGTACGAATGTAGAGCAGTTGTTAATGTTTTAGAAAAATTGTTTAGAACACTTCGAGAGAACATGTCGGATTAAGTATCCACGCAGACGATTACGTTTGACGGATTGAGATATAAATACCTACTAAGATTTTTTGCGCTCAAACTTACATTTACAGCAGACCTATTAAGGCTTAGGTTACTGACACCGTAGATACAGCAATTTATGGATACTTGCAACTCTACTGTACAAATGTGTACTACAGTTGTTTGAAATGGAAAGAGCTCAAACGTACGACCTAAATAGCTATAGCCATGTTTGTCTGCGAGGTGTTTAATCTTTGACGTAGGCAGATATACGCAACGGAGCTTGGAATTAAATCGTCATTTAGCATTATTACAGTAGGTACTTAGGTAGCACACGAAGACAATTTCGATGTAGAAATGTGTGGTTAAGAATAATTATTTATTTTTATCCCAGTACGTAATGTAGAGATCGTATGAATTTTTAATGGTTATGGTTATTTTAGTTGAACAATTTTTAATCTTGTATGTGTGTGTACATTGCCACATTACGTTTGTAGGGAAATATAATATTATCTTTAGGTACGGGCAAGTGGAATTGAAACACTCCTTGTGCATTCAAAGTGTGATTTGAATGATGATAAAGCCTTCCGCCCAGTGTTCGATTTCAGAACCACTTAAATCCCTATTTCTATGCGTCAATCAAATAATATCCAAAGAACCACATAACTTAAAAAGAACATGGGTTATATGTCCGTTTTCTTATCAGCTATTTTACCCGTTAAATTATACAATCAGAAATATTGATGTCTTTCTGTAGGAATTCCTAATATCAACAATTTTTCATTTACTTATGTTTAACTCCGAACTTTTGCAAATGCTATTCTAATAATATATAATACAACTGTAGTAATTTATAATCTCAACTTTATACCTCTATGTAAGTGTACATATATTCGTATTCCACAATCTGGATCTATGGACCTAAGCTAATCCTACTTGCACGCGAGCTACCCTACTGATTAATGGACGGACTGGCAAAACTATTTGCGAACCCATAAGAAAGGTTCTTAAACCCTTTGGCAAATGGATTAAATTTTATGATTTTTACCTCATACATCTTGGTTTTGAAATAGGAATTAAAATCGAGCCAAATTAGAGATAGCTAGTTTAAAAGCTGTACACATTTTTCTTTTCGTCTTTTTATTTGATTTATTCCTTAACGGACATGTGTGGCTTTATTTGGTATCTTTTCATTCGTCATTTGAAAAGAATGAAATTAGCCAAATATTCTCACGTTTTCTTTGGGTCCTTGGTATTCTTAACTGTTAAATGATTAGAATTTCATTTGTCGGTATGTCAGTAGCCTTCACTTGTAAACGAGTTTTCTGTCTTTTTACTGGACACTTTTTCAGAAAAGGTGTTTCTTTAGTGAAGTCGAGCTAAAAGTTCAGTTTTTACTTTGCGCTATTATTTGCACGCAGAACTCCGGGATCGTTCGTTTGCTAAAAAAATGTATTTTTAGACGTTTGCGTCCGCCGGGAATCGTACCTGTAATGGTGCTTCATTATAAGTGCAGCTATCCATGTATTCAGTGGTATCTGAATGAAAGCATTAATAAAACTTACCGCGCACTACCAAAATAGGTTTTTAACATACAGCGGATATACACGAAGTTGCCTCTCCTTTTTTGTCGTGAGACCCTTAATAAAATACTTATTGTATCGCAAAAAATAACTCGCGGCGTTAACAAAAGTGTTGAATTATTCTCACCATTCAAAATTATCGAATAAATTTACTTTAACCGTACATTTCTTGAGAAATATTTTAAATTATTCTTCTATCGGCAGACCTAATTGACTTGACATTAAAGAGACAAGACCGTTTCACCTGCTCGCCCCATCACAGGGACCACGCTTCTATTTCTTCATAAAAAAGGGATGAAGAGAATTTTTTTCGTCTAATGCGATCGTTGCGATGTCGTAAATTTGTCTGTCACACCTTTGCTTTAAAAATAGAATCACATTAATAAACATACTTACCTACATACATACGTATTATATGGACTATTTGTAAATTCGAACTGTAACCCAAAATATACTTTCTATTGCTATTTCATGTCTTATATGTATTATACAGTGTATTTTAGACTCATAAAGATGCAGAGAACGACAACCACGATGTTCTAATGTGAAGGAATGTAATGTAACCGATGATGCGACAAGCCGACGATGGGGCGCAATGGCGCTCGTTGGGTAGCCTTATGTCCGGCAGTGGATTGAGATAGGCTGATGATGATAACGAAAGGTATCAATACAGTTTTTCAATGGTTGTTAATAATCACTGGCTCAATATTATCTCTTGGCTCCATAATCTCCTATGGGTGAAGGTAAATTAAGATTTTCTATTAAGAATTACACATCAATACTTGTGTATCAGGGTTGATGCTGTTTCTGAAAAATTCTGAAGGATAAGATAAGTTACCTTTGAGTATTTTCTATTAGTGTTCAGATCGTATTGAAGCATACTATCAATAAGTTAGTAATGTCATACATATGTTAGGGACTTTTTATGTTTTGATTATAGACGACTAGGATTCTTGCGTAATTAATCGATGCCATGTTAAAATAGTACCATGGCTATATTTAGAACTATATACACTCTTTAAATATTACCGCAATTACTTGCAGGTTGTTTCCTAACAGATTTTATTGGGTATTTTTTTTCTGTAAAATTAGAATATGTTTTTGGTTTGATTTGGTTTGGTTTCAATACACATTTTTATTACCAACACCAAATGAATCGCGACGCAACGAGGAAATTGTTGCAACAAAAAACCGGTGGCGATTAAGAGAAATCACTGGCTGAAACCGTTTACACTATATTAATTACCAATAAACAATAAATCATTGTAAGAAAATAGGCGAAAAGGTGTTGGATGTTAATAAAATAATTATTATCTACCGATTGCTGGCTGCGCACAGCATCTTCGAGCGGGCGTGGTTCTTTCACACGATTCCGGGATTTACGATGACAATCTATCTATTAAACAACATTGAATACAACGGTTTTAAAAATTTTATAATACATTGCTGGCTTGTTACTACTCGACATGAACATATACATAGTGATACAGGTATGTATTTCGAACATCACAGACTTTACATTGTGGGAGATAGCATAGTGTCTGGTCGTTCAGTTTAGTGGTAGCCAGAAGTAAACGTTTTTGATTTTTATTATTTACCAAGAAAACAATTTCCTGTTGAAATTAAAGTGCGGTCGAACAGTACTGAAAATATAGCACGAAACGAGATAAGTCACATTTTTTTTAATTTGCCGAATACGATTCGTATCTATCTATACCTACGACCGATTATGCTACAGTTGACTAATGAAAATAAAATTATATTCAATTTAAGAACAATGTTCTGCATAATATAGTTATGGTAGTAGGAATGAATAGTGATATAATAACATATGGATAAACACAGAACAGCAAGTAGAAAAGAAACAATTTTAAATGTAAGTAATGAATGATTCAGCAAAAATTATTAGTAAAGGTTTTTGATATACATGAAGACAAAGGACATTTTAATGAATTTTAATATCATCCGTCGGCAGCACACGGATAAAATAACCATAATAGTTACGATTATGAGTCAGAAAATATTAACGAATGAATTATATATTAAATATGATTAAGTTATAATGAATTTTGTTTATTATAAGACAAACTAAATGTTTTTGTAACAAATATTGTTTAATTCTGGCTGGTTGCAACCCTTTCTTACACTTAATTATTGAACGCGGGTCATGTAATAATAATTCAAATACTCATTGATATTATTGTTGTAGATATCTGCTGTCTAATTGCTATTATTTACTTAAATAATATTAATTATACAACAAATATGTAAGACTTCGCGTATTGAAGCAATGTTCATTTCTACAAAACCAAAATCTAATTCATCTTCGTCAAACCTCTTCTAATTGACACTATCCGCTACCATTCTGTCTTCGGCATGAAAGGGTTGAGACAAAAAACTCACAAAAGGTGTTATAAGTACAAATTACCCGATTGTTATAAGCATACGAGAATCATTATACAAGCAGCATATGCGCGACATATGCTCAGTGGAGCATACGGTCGCTATTGATAATGTATTGAAAACTATTTTTATTTCCTTTCACGATAAAATCGGTCGTTTTTGCCCCTATTAATAGATGTTGTTGGTTACTGACGCGGCTGATTCTATAAACGTTGTATCAATGATTGGTGAATTATGGCCGGGTCACGTTTTATAATAAAATCGCTGAGTGACGTATAAAGTCAGCGAGTTACGAGTATAAAGAAAAAAATAGTGTGTTTCGAAACGTGTAAAAACTCAAATAAATAGAATCTCATTCGTTAGTTTCAGTTTTTTTATACCAATAGTTAATTAATGTGAAATATATTTTTTTATATCTAGATTTTATATGAAACTCATAACGAAATTTAACAAGAGAAATTTTAATAATTGCTTAGTTTTTAATATACTCACAGTTTCCAAAATAATTTATATATTTAATATTACGATAAATAAGTTAAATCAACGTATTGAATTTTTACAATTTACTGTACAATTGACTTTGGTAATTAAATTCTACGTACGTGCGAATATTTCAACATCACACCTGTAATATCAAATGATCCTACAGAACCAAATACGGAGCACGTCCTGTCGACCCGTGTTCCCGCAACGTGCCTTATTTTCAAACCATCTCATTCCAATCTCGACCATACCTAATGATAATTTTTTCATCGTCCCAAGTCCGCCCCGTGCCATCATAAAGGTGTTTTAAAAACTACCAAATAACCATATTCCTTTATTCTATTACATACATTGCTGATTATTAAGTATACAACTAATGTAACTGTTAGGAAAATCAGCAATGTATTGTGTGTATATTGATAGTATTGATAAAATTTGTATCGAAAAGACTGTCGGGACTTGGTAGCACCCCAACCGTCACGCTGTCGCGTGGTCTGATTCACTTCGGTCCATCGCATCGCACCTTGCTCTTTTTGCTTAAAAAATAGCCACTGGCATTTGAAGGGTTCTGTATTATACTGTATCGTACATGAATATTCTCTTGACTGTAGGCAGTAATGACTTGGCTATTGGACCGCGGTGTAACTGATTGGATTCGATGTTAATATTATGGAAAATGTGTTTTGTGCATTCATAACAATTGATTGATGTATTTTTTGCGTTATAAATTTTGTAGACTTTAACATTTGTTGACTTTTTCTTTTATAGCGAGTGGAGTCGACTGAGAAAATGCATTAAGATAAATAAATATATATAGATAGTTAATAGTGAATTAAATGAGTTAATAAAAATATTCTCAAGGTGACCTCGCTCGTGATAGTACATATTATTTCGAAATCAGCTATGCCTGATAGCGCGTTATCTACACACAGCGTCGGTTTATCACGTTAATTAAAATAAAAACAATAAAAATTTTTGCTTCCACGGCTGCTATTATTGAATCGTAGAGACTACAATGAGTGATAAGGAACTCCAAAACAACCAGAATAGATCACCCAGCCAACGGTGACGAACGAAAATTTCGTGGTCCTGGCACGAGCGGCCTAATCGCGACGGGAAAAAACCGCACGCCGACACTCACACCGAAGAAATCGTGGTCACAACTTAATTCGATTTCGGTCTCCGCTGGTATCCGTTGGCATTTGCGCGTCCGCTTACACGTACCAACATCCTGGGATGATTTACGTTGCGTATAAGACGAAACATGCTATGCAGTTCGTTGATAAATTGTGATTTCATATAAACACATTGGGTGTGATTGCAGCTTATTCAAAGGGTCTAGGCACATCATAATCTGGATAGGGTGTTTTTGAACACAAAAGAAGTATTCCTAGATAGTACGTACTTCATGAATTAATCTATAGAATGTGTTGTATTTTTGATTAAAGCGAGCTTGAGATTGGAAACAATCATTGATTATTGTTTTAGCCGATATCCATTTTATTCCCCCTGCGTGATATTGATTTCCTTCTACTAATAAGACTGTCACGAATGACTTTATACTAGGATGCTTAGATGTAAATCTGTAGCCAACTCAGTTGTTATAATATGTATTAAAGCCACACTTTAAGCCTCCAATAATATTTGGCAACTGGTAACTTACTACAATAATTGAGGCTGAATATTTCCGGTGAACTGCAGCGTGGAACCACTAACGATAAAGTCACGCAAACTGGACCTGACTTGTGTTGCTTAATTTACCAAATACCTCGCAATCCATAAACTCGGTAGCGGCAAGATAAACTAATTTTATTTTTTAGTTTAACTCATAACTCGTTCAGCATAACTAAATCATATTCAATCTTATCGACTTCCATTATTATTACATCACATTTAATGAAAAGGTCAAACATTTGTAAACCTTTACAATCGATAAAATATTTATAAACATATCTCCGAGGTTTCATTTGAAGCGGTGCGGTAAATAATTATAATTACAAATGTCAAGCAATAAATCATTTACGGGCGTGATAACAAGCGCGAGTATAAAGAGCCCGCTGCCAGCGTAGGCGACATCTTCGTAATTAGGTATGAGTCGGTGTTACCAGGTATGTTATAGTAAAATGTGCTTTATCACAATAAATATTTAAAAACCGTGACACTCAATAGAAATATAGACAAAATGTACACAAATGAACTGTATTTGTTTTGTGTTTTGAAATATTTTAAGGTTATTTTTTTGCGTTACTAATCAATTATTTTGTCTAGATGCGTGTGGTCCAATTAAACACCAGACAAAAATACGTCCTCGGTTTAAAAAATTTATACTGTTTAAGTATGAAATAATTAACGTACCTACTTGAAAATGTAGGTACATAAATGGTATGTTTAATGTAAAAGTGTAATTATACACATTAAAATATTCTTATTTGTTTATTAAATCTGTTATAGATCTTGAACCAATCTGCTATGATTCAGACCTAAATGATTTCAAAATAGAAATTTTCCTGAATGTGGGTCGTTGGAATAAAATAAAAGAATAGGTCAAAATATTTCAGTTTTTGCTACGCAACTGACTTTTGGGCTACGTAGCGCGAAAAATATTCTATTCTATTATTACCTATCTATTCTATTCCTATCTTTTGGTAATTTTATACATGCCTATTATAGAGTACGACAGTATCCTGATTTTCATGGATTATAGGTAATAAATATCGCAATTATTTCACCCATAGTTAATCTTAATTTTATTGAGAACACTGGCAACACCTTCCAACTATCGCCATATATCGATCACTGTAATGACGTAACGTGATCAACTAGCTGACAACGCGGTATGTGTGCTTACCCGAGACTAATTTGGTATCGGCGCCTACGCATCTAAGGGAAAATACTTTTACATACCGAAATTTTAATAACTCATATAACATAGTAGATACATACATCATCACGCTTGTATTTCCCCGAAAGGAAAGACAGAGGAATATAGTCAGTTCCCAACGGTTATATAGTTATAGTTAATGTAGTCAGTTAACAGTAATATATGTAATATAATAGTTTTTGAAGAATTAGATGTGCTAATTTAAATGTTTCGATACTGTTACATCAACAGGAACTTAATACGATCAAGATTAATACAGAATTAAAATAAGTACTTATTTTATATGAAACACTAAAATTAATGTATTATGCAAATAACGATTTTAACTCTATTATTCATAACAAAACCATAAATCTTTTATTATCAAAGAAAAAGTCGCCGCTAATTTTTTATAAAAAAACCGCATATATTACTATCACACGTAATTCCAATAAAATTCTATTTTTATACTTCATATAAACGAAAATGCTACTATAAATATGAGAATTTGTGTGTAATAGAGGTAGGTACACAAATTTATGTGTGTACTGAAGATATATAGACAAGAGCAACGGAAAATTAATATTGTTACAATTCCCTTGACAGTACTGTGGTACACAACATGATATTTCACGATGAGCATCAAATACATTATATTCTTCAACACGGACGGGAGTGGTGGCCACAATAACGTTGCTCACCTGCCATTCGTTAGCGTATTGCGTGTGGTATAAATTACTAGCGGTGGCGAGTAGCGGATTTCATTCATGATCGCTATTTTTTCAATTTTTTATATGTCGACATTACTACCCAAAGCTATACCCGGCGTGGTCGATAAAATTTAAAGATTTGACTATAGCTTTGGCGCTTCAAAATACATAAGGTATTTCGAGTCAAGGATAGAGAGTGTAATAGGTACGCGACAAAAATGATTATCCTACCTGTTAAATCTTGCTCTGTGCATCTAGAGTTGTTCGTCGTTTTAAGGTATAGATTCTTATAAATAGAAGTTGGACTTTAGGGAATAGATATATCTACAAATGCTTCTACGATAGAGTTGTCATTTAAAGCTAATACGTAGTAAATGCGATAAGAATACTTCCGTTGTAATTAGGTAATAGTCAGGAGCTTTCCAGTATTTTAAAGTAGCCAGGGTCGATACGATTTCTTCTTGGCGAATGGGATACTCCGAAACTTCACCTTGCCATGTTATAAATGGGGCGAATGCGTTACTCAGATCTTGGTATAATTACCTACTCACAATACTCGTATGTGCGCCATCTTTCAGTGATCTTTATTTTTTTGTCATATTCATTGTTTCCTTATTGTTTTTTTTATGTCTTTTTATATAACTATATATAAAAATAACTTGGATTTAAGCTGCATGCATCATCATGTCTCTTTGTATGTCCTTTGCTACACATAGACATTCCCTAATCGATTTCACTTCACCCAGTTCTAGGCTCCCTAAATCCAGCTACATCCAGTTGTATTGATTACATCGTTACTCGGCGAACTATGCTCCTTTTACCGAAAAACGGTGTCCACGTCTCGGTAAAAGGTGATATGGAGCCTCAACTTGTAAATCGATTTAGTGCATTCTGTTTTTGTCACATAATTTATTATGTTTTGCAGCTTGTGACTTATTCCACTCACTAGCCCGCAGCCAGACAACACCTGAACTGATGTATAGCCACAACGGTACTGCGGGCCAAATTGTAAGTTACATGCTATTTTAGTTGGATATCACTCGACTATGTAATACTCATCAACAATTCTTATATGGTGTAAAACACAATTAATTTTACGCACTAACATTTGTTTATCATATCATGAATAGAAAATAGTAGAAGAATTTTTATTTGTATACGACTCACCATAGAGGAACTTCCAATGCAACTATGCCTGGTACGTTTTTATTCTTTCAAGTAGTCCAGACCGCTAAGTTGATCGACGATTTTAAGAGACAATATCTAAATTTTACATAATTGCTATTGTATAAAACAGTTTTAACCTAATCTTATGGTTTTCGTATCACTGGGTATAAGTAAGATGTCAATATTATTAGGTAAACTATAAAATATTTCTGCGCTGTTATTGATACTAAGAACTTATACATTCATAATATGTATATTATCTATTATTGAAGTTAATGAGTGAAGAACATTTTAAAGTGCTAAAACATAACTTAAAACGTTTATTTTAAAATTGGCACGGGAACTTATGCAAATATATACATACATACATAGGTGTATTTACTATAAACAGCATTTAAAATTTACTTTAAAATTGAAATTGACTGATATATCTACTTAAATTAAAGCATGCTGTATGTTTATAAGTTTTAAAAGCATTTTCGTTATCTCAATGTAGCATCAGAGATTCGCGCTATTATACGGTCAGTCAACAAATATCATTGAAAGAAGTCGTAATAATAAATTTATCATCGCATCAGAGGAGGCCGCTCAATAATTGCTATGATATAGCAACTAGCGGTTGGTTTTAACGAGAAACTATCAAAACTTTCTTTGAGAGATACGACTATCTGATCGGACCGCGGGCGGCTCGTGCCGATCCCAATCGTATCTTTTGTACACTCGTCCTATCGGTAACTCGGTCTGAGTGTATGTTTAGAAAAAATAGGCCTCTTGTCTATTAAAAAGGTTGGAGAATTTTAGTATCGCCGTAATGGAAACTGGAAATGGAAAATGGAAAAATTGGAAAATGGAAATGTTTAATACAAAATATGACATGTATATTATTACTATGTCAATTCAAAAGTGAAATATGTTCTAAGTTCTAAGAGAACACTATTTTAAATATCAGCTTATACTCTATTTTATAGCAGCTAGTCTATACCAAACGAAATATTTTGAAATGAAAACTATTAGTTATTTACTAGAATATAATTAATATTTGTCACCTGTTGCTCATACCTATTCCGTAAAGAATGTGGCGTGACGATTTGATGATGATAATAATAATAGTAATTTCATAACGAACTTTAATCGGGAACAGTAAAAAGTAGTATTAAATAATTTCCATACCGTAATCGCTCCGAGGTTTCGGCAACTATGATTGACCCGATTCATAAATAACTGGCCAGATGTTCGGGCGCGCCGGTAATGTCTGGTTACATCTTATCTAGATATAACTTATTGAATAAAGAACACCTCCACGTTATGTAATAATAAATTACAGGTTGCATATGGAACGTTGATTTGTCGAAGGTTTCAAACGCGTGCGATTTGAAATTTTGAAGTCGTTCTTAGTATAGCTTGTACAATGAAATAGTAAAAAATCAAATTTAGACTAAATTTTATATTATAAATATTTTACATAGAGAAATACATAAATATTTCCAGCGTTTTGCCCTGTGACAGAGTGCGATTGTAATAATATTCTGCTATTTATTGTTAATAATAAAACAAAAAGATTCATCTTTTACATTTGACTTGATTTGATTTTATAACGGAAACAAAGTGCTGTTACCTATGTCCATGCTTCTAAAATATTTAGACTAAAAATAAGATTTGATTTACTTTTTAACAACAACTGTATGCCATACGGACCAACGGCATGAAGCTATAAAATCGTAATTACTGCTATGAACTCACACGGGCGATTATTTTTCCTATCGTATAATAAAGTGTAGAGAAATTTATTAATAAAAAATGCAGAGGAAGCGACTTATAATTCCGTAGATATGACGCTTGAGGCGATAACATTATTGCTCTTACACCGATCGGAAACCACCTTAATTTTGGTCAATGAATTTGTGAATGCAAATCGACATCATCTTCGCTTGAAAAAGAATCTTACGGTTATGTATTTACGGTTGATTTTTTAATGCTTTTGGAACTATAGTACAATATCCGGTCACTTAGTATAGCCCGCGGCCAGAATTTATTAATGTTCGTTCATTCGATAGTTCTAGTTAGACAAAGAGGGTTAAGATTTCACCAGTATGTGAGATCTTCATTCTGATTTTTGACTTATGAGGCAATTGAGATGTGTATGGTTGGTTTTGAAGTGATCAATCATTTCTCAGAAACATTCAATTCCGATCGGTCTCCGCCCTACAAATTTCAAAATGAGAACGAAAACCCTGGTAAGGTATTAGCGACCACACTGCCAACTAATAAACAATTAACGTCCTTTCATAGGCAAAATTTTGAACAAGTTTTGTAAAAAATATATTAGTGCAATTTTGGCCATAACGGTATCTATATACCTACCTACGAGTAGATTGACATTGCAAGTATTCCACAGTTGCCATAAGCAGCGTAAAAAATTTAGTTCAGTTAATATTAAACAGTGACAGCCTAGTTTCTTCCCTTCACACCCGAGGGTCTGGTCAGGTTTTGGTGCCGCCATCACTACAAAACTATATGCCTCTTAAGATTAAATAATAATTGTCATAACAGTAAAAAAAACATGATCAGGAAAGCTGCGTAGTTAGTTTTATTAAATGTTTTCTAAGGCGTATAAAGTTTGCCAAGTCGCATTTCGCCAACGTGGCAGACTATGCCCTTTTAATTTAACCCTTCTCATTCCAAGAAGAGACAAGTGTCGCAACAGTAGATCGATAAAAAAATGGAGGATGAAGCTAATGTCAGACAGATTTTCAGTGTAATCATTTCCAGAATACAGTGACGTGACGTGACTGAATATAGTGACCTAAAGTTCCTTAAGTAGTATACACGCCTCTGCCTATCCCTTCGGGGAAACCCCAACCGCGCCACCGCACGGTGATATAATTAATCTAAAAAACAGTCACCTTAGAATGTCACGGTTTATTTAAGTAAACATTTATATAAGATGCGATTAAAAAACGCCGGATTTCATTCGTTTTAAAGCCGTTCCCAGATTAAAATTTAAAATATATACGAGTGTGTATCTAAACAAGGGTGGGCAGAGATTATCACAAACGACAATATAACGTTAAAAAGCTTTTACTTTTATTAGTGCGGTGATAGCTCGCGGCTACTGTGCACAACACAAATAATTATTTATGTTTATGTCCAATCAGACGCCGCCTTTGTCTATAGTTTCCCATAAACAAGGCATATTCGTCAATTCGACTCACATTTGATGGTTTTATTGCTTCTATTCATAAAACGTGGCCACTAAACTGGCGGTTTATAATATTGATTTATTGTTTAACGGAAAGGCAAAGAAAAAAGCATCGGTTAGAAACTTTTTTCTTTTATCGTCATTGAATCTTATCATCGTAAATGTAACTGGTGAAACTCGGGAGTATACTACACCCCGCTGCCTACCTCATCAAGGATTATAGGCGTGTTGTTATGTTTATCAATGAAGCTGCGGAGTAACTAAACGTGTACACGTGTCACCAGTCACGTTTGAGTCCCATGGAATAAGCGATGAGCCTATTGCCATACACCCATATGTGGGTGTACTACATTCCTCTGCTTACCCCTTCGGGAATTACATGCGTAGCGTGATGCTACGTTTTTTTTAAACTAAACGTGAGTAGGTAATATTTACACTTAACATTAATTGTCTAAATTTCCCTAATCAACGTACTTTCCTGTCATTTAAATACTTTTGCTAATTATAAAATATATGGTAATGCTGTAATTATTCCCCGTAGTATTTTGATTATAATGTTGTTATATATTACAGATCTACCAATCTTGTTATCTCATCTCCTTAGTCACTTACGTAATCTGCTACCATTTTTTAAATAAAATACGTAATTACAAATATTATGTATTATGTTATTTAAGACTACTATATACACGTTAATCGAAAATTTTTAAAAAACCAAATTGTGTTTATTTTCTGTTTTATTCGTACTTCGGTTTAAAGGCTCCAACATAACCTCAATAGTTCAGCCAAGCCTCTGTATTTATTGAGTTAATTGGTTGTAAATCGAAGGAAGATTGTTCGGAATGGGCCTGCTACGATTTTGTGTAGTAAAACTCATAAACCTCCCTATGTGTTCGTTGTCGGTTAATGGCATCATGATAAGCCGTTTATGGTCTAATTGGAGTTTGAAATGTGATTCTCGGAAGTTTTTGTTCTTTTTTTGTATCAATCATTATTAATTTAAACGCCAATTAGGCGAATGAGATCAGCTCTTCACATTAGTATTTTTGTCGGAAATGATTTCGTCTTTCTCATTGTCACTAATCAATGCTATGTCGGTACCTCCGATTTTCGGTGTCTGTAACGTGGGGCGTACTGAAGTGCCTGACTTTCTAAAATCAGGTTCTTTCTGAGACTGATTTTCATAATTATGTATTCTTATACATTTTTGTAACGAAACGGATTGATGATTATGATCTTTGCACATGCTATGACATGTTCGTCGCTATAAGGACGATCATATTTGAGACAGAAGACGGATTCGTCAACCTCGATTAGTCATCTCTCGCTAATACATATTTCAGATACGTATTATTTTAGTACGTTTCTGTAGTCTAACTTGTATGATTGTTTAAGACCGACAGTTAACTTGCCACTTCTCATTCGAAGATGTAAGTACCTAATTCTTAATTCATTTTCATCGTCGTGTTCCTTGAGATAATACCATGATTTTTAATATAATTATCATTACTGACTCAATACCGTTAAGAATCTCTATCATCGAAAAAACACAAATTTCAATAAAAATATATTTAAACGATTATTTAAGATATACATATAATAAAATTATCTAAATTTGCTTTTGTATATTATATTTATTTAAGCTAGTGAGCGAGATTAGACTGTAAAATCAGGCGGTAATATAAGAATATTCCGTCTCAGGCAATATTGCCATCATAATCTTATTATTCATCTCCAATAATAGTGGTCGTAAAGAATAAATGTAAAGGGTGCCTAGGGCAGTACTTACGAGCAACAAAATGTGACAGGCGATCCGAAGCCGATGTGGTACGGAGGAAAAAAGCTATTACACGACACAGTAGCTCGCGCTGGGAGGAGCGACTACTGCGACCTGGTACAGTCAAAAAGAAAACTGATAAAGACTCCTGTACAGATAATTCATTTTATGTACTATTCGACTCTTCCTGACCCATTTGGCAACTTCGTGGTACAGCCAGGAAGAAAAGTGGTAAAGACTGTCAAGGACAAATGGTCATACAATTGGACTCCTGAATTTCTGTGTCATTTGAGTTCAAATAAAACTTGCAGTAAGTAATATTTTTATTAGAGTAGTATTCTTTTTGTGTTCGGTTTTATGTCACTCCATGCAATTTTTAGTAATTCATATGTTTGAGAATATAGCGGTATCAGATTTTCTGATTATATCAAGTACGTAACGACTTTTGTCGGCAACAGTATAGCGCACTGTGATTATTACCAGTTTTTGTGGCGTCCCGAGACACGTGGGGCGATGGAATTATCGTAATCACAGCTCCATTGCAGCTCCCGAGTTTAGGGTTCTGGGGCTGGAGTTACAGTTAATATTGTATTACCAACCAATTGAGGTGTGTCAGCCACAATTGGAGGTCTGATGACAGAGGCACGGTACGGTAATTGTAGAGATAAATCATTTATTACGACGCTCGCTATAATTATTCACTATTAGCGTATTTGATAGACATTAAATGACCTTAACTTGGATTGCCCTTCTAAAACCAATACGAATGAAACACGCTTCTAGAATTTATGAGGTTTGCTGAGCAGAATCCATTTCATAATGTCTGCGGCCTGCAATTGCCTTATTTGTTGATATAACTGGCGAAACGTGGGAGTGTACTACACTCCTCTGCCTACCTCTTCGGGGATTACAGGCGTGATGTTACGTATACCATAACGGTAAATTCATTACAGAGTAGGCTGAGAGCAGTGAGTGCCAATGTCACTATCCTTGTAGAGCAGACGTGCTTTGTATGAAGTTATATTGTTGAGTAAAACATGCAGAATGATTATGTATTACGACTGACAACTATATCGGTTAAAGGCTTCCATCTCTGACAAATATACAATTTAGTAACCGTTTTTAGCACAATCTACTGAACCCAGCTGCACATTAAGCGAGTACACACACGTTCATTATGTATGTAGGTACGTATATTATATACTTTTTCATAATAATTGCCGTCCACATTCATAAGCAACTATTCTATTTGTCTCATCAACATCACGCATATGTTTCAATAATCAGTAAGGCTGTGGTTTTATAATATCGTTAAGCGTGTCATACATTATGTTGTCAGTCTACGAATTATTTCGCACACAGAAAATATTGCAATGTCGCGGTCCAAATGTGGTCAAGATGAATTATATGGTAATAATAAAGTTAAGTATTTGTGTTTTTTTCTTATTTTCTTATAAGTTTACGCAAGAATTAGCTTACTTGAAAACTTAGTTTACTTGCACTGTGTATATTAATACAGTAGGAAAATTAATTATATTTAGATTAAAATGTTAATAAATTGTGTGATATGACAACAGGCATTTCTATTGGAATTTATCTCCGAATTTAGTAGCTTTTAAGTGCAATAAAATAATGCGGAGCTTCCGTTACATCACTGTATTTATTTCTAATAACATTTTAAAAGTTTTTGTCCATATCAAAATAATCATGGACATATTATGCTTCTTCATGGTATTAATCACTATGAAAAATTTTAAAATTTATTAAATCACACTTAGATCGTTTAAGCCATCATTGTTTCCGTCATTAAAATTTTTCTACCCGCTGCTCTTGGCACTATGGTCTCATGCCAACGTTATGAATTCTTTATGACTCTCCTCACGCTACCAATTCTTTCATCGTAATTATTTCAGGAAATGGAACCGCTGCTTGCTCTTAAATACAAAAGAAACACAAAATTGTCACCAGTAAAATTATTTGTGCAAAGCGAACGTGAGAATAAATTATTCATCATAACTCTAAATACCACATCAAGTCTACTGAACAACCACTCCAAATAGTTAAGTCTAATATATTCCTTATCACCTTATTAATAGAGCCCAAAACTCTGTACATTTTGACGAATTTTAAGCTCTGGCAACCAATCGTTACAGTAGAACAATTAGATGGGAGTGTATTTAAAATAATAGTACTTAATTGGAGAATCCAAATGAATACTTTGCCTCTATTTTGGGCATAACGGGTCTTAATTTTCTCGCTAGCATAATTCTCAGGGAACTCAGGAAACTCTCAAAGATTATGCAATTCTTTCAATATCTGCATCAATTTCATTCAACTATAAAAATCAATAAGTCTTAGTATGGAGTCGAAAGGATGAAAATAAGTTCTTAGTTTGAATTCCTTACTCCACTTTTCGCCTTTCCAGAATAGGTCTTTCGTTCCAGAATGCTCTCTAATTTACAACAAACGTATGTAATATTATTTTTTGAATTCTAGTTTAATATTTATATATTTTAATGCATATTTATATCCGATATTAAATTTCATCAACAACAATCAGTGATTATATTTAGCACGCATATTTACGTTAGTTGTATACTTCTTTTAGTATTAGTTACTATAAATAATTAGCATAAATCCCGGCGACATTGTATCCGACGCCTGACGGTATTCAATACACCTCTAAGAACAATTTCATAAAATTGCACACCCAGTGCCCCGCTGTCACGTAACATCATAATTAATCCCTCCCAATAATTACCGGTAAGTAATATCCTGCACCGGGAACCGGTCTTCCATATCCTTCATTCATATGAGATTTGATTCACGAAGGGTGTTCACTCATTTGCCGCGCAGTAAACGGGATATTGCACGCTATGGTCAAATCGTACATTAATTACAAAAAGTGATGAAAATAATTATAGGTACATTGTTCTAAAATCGAATTTAAAATTGGTATGTTTTTATATTCAATTGAAAATTGGTTTTTGCATTTTGTTTAGATCTTCAGTTTCTTAACATCTAATAGAATCTTGCCTTATTCGCCCTATACTACTTCGCACAGACGCTTATCCAGACAATAGTTCAGTGAAGTGTTGCCCGTGTTTTAGGAACCATGCCTCAGAAGGACATTTTAGTTGAAGCATTTTTTATAAATATTGTTTTTTTTGTCAGTATCATTTTCGAAATATTAATAAGGCTCTTAATTTGTTAATGATATATGTCATAGATAATTTAGTTGTTTTCTCTTATGATAATGACTTTTCTTGTTCATGCTTCAAATTTATAATCACGATATCAATAATGATTGAGTGAATAAATGAGGGCTCTCCCCTTAGTTTCCGATGCGTCGATATTGAATAGATGCTATCGATCTATCGACAACGGTGATTATACAGATTATTCCGATGCAGCGTTCGGTTGATATTAAAAATCACGGTACGCACTACTGGACGGTAATTACTGCGTGAAATTGTATGGGTAATTGCTTGGTCATATAATTTTTTGGGCGCTGGTTGTTAAATATCTTTTGATAAATTTCATATTATACGATTATACAAATTTTTGATAACATAGTTCTTTACAGATTATTGTCGATTGTAGTTTATCGAATGACCGTATAATATTTGCAACGTAGGTATAACTTTGACTGGACGCCATTCTGTCCTTTGTTCTGTCTCACTTTTTATCTCACAAAACGTAAAGTATAGTATCACAGCTTTGTTTTATTTTTCTTTGGTGCCTTTTAATATCAAAATTTGTGTGTATCCTGAGTTACCACTATTTCATCAGATCTCCTACTGAGCTGAAACGTGTGTATAGAAATAGTTCAGAAGCCGTTGTTATCTGACACGCAAACAGATAAAGCGTTCCAAATTATTAGTGGTAATAACGTAACCGTAATTATTGATGTTAGGTAGAATTTAAATCGTTTGAGGACCGAAAAAAAAGCATATTTTTTGTAGACACCGTGTAACTGTACGTACCTATCTGGTATTCTTATTGGCTTATTTAACGTTGCATTGCTATAATATGTACTGTAGTAAAAGAGGTGATCCTAGTCTAAAAGTTCACATTTCGGTCCCCACTCCGAAGGTCCTGAGTTCGAATTCTGACGCGACCTCTTTCCTTACTAAATCAATTCTGCCTTCTTTCTTTGCAAAATTGCGTTTAGTTTTAAATTAAAATGTCACTTGATGTAAGGGGAAGAAAACTATTTTCAGGAAACCAGAACATCTTTGAATTCTCCATAACATTTTCTAAGTCGTGGGAAGTTTGCACCACACATTTCCCTGGTATTCTTTGTACTTAACTTCTTTCATTTCTTCTTTCTTTTCTTTGTACTTAACTCTTCTCGTTCTGAGGGGATTTCCGTGATTATTGATGATGATAATTTTCAATATATCAGTCACGGTGGTCCGGAAAACTGGTGTAAACTCCGGTGAACTTAAACAAAGGATTTGTGCAACTTTTCTGCATCTAAACCTCATTAATAGAAACCTGCTTGTGTATATTTCTGTGATCCGAGTTAATGATAAAAAATGTTATAATGTAGTTTCAAATTGAAAATTATTATTAATTTTGATAAATTATCCAATATTTCACATCATAAACATTCATATAGATTATAGGTATTCGATCTCAACGTTAGTTTCAACGAACTTCAAAATAAAATATATACTTATAAGAACATGTCCATTAAGATTCCTTACGAACTTAAACACTTACTGTATCCTTCTCGTACATACAAATGATCATTTTATACCCAATTTTCAAAATTTCCTGTGCATTATGGTAATGACTAATGACGTAACAACGTGCTGACGATTTTGTGTAACCCTTGTCGAATTCAAAATGAAGCTCGTTTCGATCTCAAAATCGTTTAAGAGGTCCCTAATCGTCATTATTTTAATGTATTTTTAAGTAGTTGAAAATCGAGTGCATTCGAAACGATAAAAGTAAGTATTGACTTTTTGTGGTTACTTTTAATAACAGCAGTTTTATTAAATGTATTTTTAATAAGAGCAAGTGTTCGTTTCGTTGCTTGTCTTAAAGATTTTTACACCGGTAATTTTATTCGATTTTATTTAAGCACAACAACTAGAAAAAATGTGATAATAATTCTTTTATTATAATAGTTTTGGAAATCATACAGACCCATATCAATTATCATCAAAAACCTAGTACGTACCTACTGGTGTATTTGAAACTCAAAAATCGCAGAGTGCGATATATTTCATAATTCGTTTTATTACTCGATAATATTATTATTCGTTTTTTACACATCACTAATTTCACTTTATTATGTATTAAGTGTTAATTTAATAATATTCCAAGTGCCTAATCCCTTTCCTAGCTTTGCAATAGAAGTACACGAATAGACATAGACATAGACATAGACACTTCTGATATTTGTAATTGAATATATAACATTTTTTTTCTTATTAAAAAAGTAATAATACTAAGATCTTACCGATAGTACTTTAGCAACGCCATGGCGCCAGAACTTACTCCGGTCACACATTTCAAAGAAGTCGAGACAAAACCTGCCGGAGAAGCAGCAAACTATGATTACATCCATCAATATGAGGATGCCGTCACGACACGTGCAAGGGAATGTAATCACAGTATGGATGCACAATAGACGTATATTAGTGTATCGCTGGAGTATCCTGCCGATGAGTTCGTACCTGCAGGGCGTGTCATTAACGTTCGATACTGGCTACCAGTTATTACTGCGAGCTCGCCGTCTCCATGTATAAGAATACCTTTGGTGGGGCTTACCACCTATACGTATGTAGAGATATTTTATTAGATACGTATAGAGCTCTTTAGAATAAGTTCAATCTTTGTAGATACGAATGAGATTAACGAATATTCTTTATTATCTCTCCTTTCATTGCCCACACTAATACTTCAATTGTATCACTGTAAGGCACTTGTCTAATTTAATACGTAATGTTACCGTTGATTATTATGGAAAACCTCAATTCAGTTATATTTTTCTTTATTGTAAAACAAGATATTGCTATCGGCTTAATCTAAATAAGTTTAATTTTAGGTTTTAAAGATAGAAATATTTTTCGTTTGGCCCTGTTGTCTGTAACGTAATAAAGTTACCTTGTTGGTGTCCCACCAAATATCTTAACAGTGCAGTCATCCCATGTACATTACGCATAAAAAGACCTGACGCCCGCAGTTCCTTGATTACCCCACAACTCATCCCGGGGACGATATTGTTAATATCGTTCGACGTTCATGATTTGTGATTTTGTCCGTCCGTGCAACCGTGTTGTGCCACTTCCGAGGGCTTCGTTGCTGTCTCATGGGAGTCTCACAACTTTTTTGAGTACGTAACGGCTAGTACGTGGTAGGATTTTTACCTGACTATTGATAGTTATATTAAAGTTAATATGTTTGTGCGACTCGTTTCTTGTTTTAACATTTTTTATTTAAACATTGATAAAATTTGACTTGCGATGTTTTCTGTTGGACTGATCTCTGATAAATCGACGATATTTGCTTCATATAGTGTATGTATTACGAGTGAGACTTTTAGTAGATAAATTTGAAAAAAAGGTAATTATTTATTAAACCACGGTGAGTTTTATTCATGCAACTCATACATATATAATTTTAGATAAATTTAGGGTTTGTTTTGATATCGTTCCCAGATCCGTTTCTATAACAAGTTACAGTCCGAAACCCATCATGTCCTTTGGATAAATGGTGTGATTCCCAAAATCGTACGCTTCGAAAATTTCTGTTGTGCAATGAAATACTGATATTGTTTTCGTGTTCGGACTTAGCAGCGAAATATTACGGTGAGTGTAAGCTTCACACTGTTAGTTGTTTTGTGCTTTACTCGGAATCTTTATAACAGGCTCTATATTTTATTAAAGAAATTAAACTCAAATGTAACATATAAATATTATAATGCTTAATTGATTGAGATGTTCATTTTAAATGATTACATTTCTGTCCAGGTATTAAGTTAGTTTAAAAAGTTAGTGTTTTTAAGTTTTGTTAGTATAACTTCACGCGTGTGTTTGACCGTAGGATTACGTAGAGGAATGTGATACTTCCAGTTTCTTCAGTTAAAAGGTTTTAAGTTTTCCTAAAATCTAATTCTCGCTGTAAACTCGCTTAAAAGACAAGAATTTTTACAAATCTTGATCAGTAAATTTTAACTTTTGAAGAGAATTTATTTGCTAAAGAAAATATAAGAAGGACTGCTTCGCTGGTCGAGTTTTTGCAAAGCGCGAAAGCTAATCGTGAAGTTCCGAGATTGAAACCGGGTCCGGTTCTATTAGACTTTTCTAAATTCCTCTGCCTACCCCTTAGGGGATTACAGGCGTGATGTTATGTTTTACTAGCGAATGATTGAAATAACCGAGTCCATTAATTCACACTCGAACTGTTCCTCCGGTAATAATCAGAAAAGCTGGTAATGCGAGGCTTTAAAACTGTATGTACCTCATAAGCCGACTGTATAATAAGCTAATGTTGCTCTGATATGCACTTTGGCTGTCCGTTCACTCAGCTTATTATCACTTAGAACTACTTCAGTAACGTAGAGTGTAAGTAATAATTGATAATTGAAAATAAAGTGGAAACTCAATTGATTTCGAAGATTTGGAAGCCCTATACATAATATAACGAACAGACAATAAGTAATATGACATAAAAGATATATTGGATACATGAATGTAACGTGCTGGATGTACGTACATACATACAAATAATATTAGTCACCAACAAATCAGAGCTATATATTTTGTCTTTTAACCTACAACACGTAATAGACAAACAAACAAAGCGCGGTAAGTCTCTGCAATTTAGTTCTCAAGATACCTAAACGAAATGCAAATACGCATTTTCTAGATATCCTACAATGTTAGTTGAGCCCTATATGTCAGATGTAGCCAATTCCTCGCCAGAAAGGGCAACATTACAATAAGTTTACATCTAAAACAAACCGACAATTATTCGATCATCTTTTTTCAACAGCTCATTTCGCTCTCTCGATCCATTCGATCGCCTCGTTCCGTCTATCTCTGGCTTAGAGCAGTAATCACACGTCACTCAAGCGCAATATCTCAGCTCCACGTATGATAGGAGCATATCTTCAATTATCGTGCCTTACTTAAACACACGGTAAGCATGCTTACCTGTTTGTCAAAGATTAAGTAACGTTTGTTTATAAAAACTAACGTTTATAAAAGCGTAAAAATTAACGTTTATAAAGACTAATCTTTGTAAAAAGGCTTATTACAAGGTAAATGATTACTTAAATGATAAATATGCTTGGTGTGATGTAACTCC